>JAQISU010001240.1:3305000-3430000 GCA_029339505.1 Unio delphinus | reverse complement strand
ATTATTGTTATTATTAATATTATTATTATTATTATTATTTTAAAGATCGAGAAAATCTCAAAGATGAAAGACATACGATTACACGTCAATAGTAATCTGCAATTCCTCATCAAATAAATTAATCAGGTTAGAATTTTGATCAACGACTTTAAAATATATGTTTGATATCCAACGGTTAGTATTATTTAAATATGCTGGATTAATCGCTGTTTGTAAGATCAATCGTCCCGGAGATAACTGAGTGGATAAGGTATGTAACATATATTCCTGAGCTGATTGATTTGATAATTCAGTATTCGCTTTGTAACTTCCGTAACCGATATCACAAGAAAAATTAACGCCGTCACAGAAGTTATATCAACGTTGCCCGGTGAGACGTGTCTACATGTTCCGCCTGGATCGTTGTTATATTTGAGAATAGTTGGTACTGGTGTTTTATTTCCACGCGGCGATTATAAATTGGAAAAATTCATCGATGACATCGTTAACAGATTTTCTTTACGCAGATGTATTATACTTTACTATTCGGTAATTTATCATCCGTTATCATATATTTACGAAAAGGTGTTTCTTTATACCGATAATTAACACTGTCCACATGATCTATTATTGCCTGAACTATCCTTTGGTCGATATTTTCCTGATCGGATACAAGTTTTTTTTTAATATCTCAACTCGTCTAATTATTTCACCGTTATTTTTGTCTTGGAAATATTACCGTAATAATTGTAATTGTATTTTATGTTATTGATTAACGCTTTTAAAATATTTAGTAATATTTTCTTCTATGATTGATGTACATTGACTGTATTTTCCATCATCAATTACATAAAAATTCCAACATTGTCCACCAAACCACTCCCCCTCGCCTATATAAATTGGACCAAAAGCTAAATGTCGCTTGTAGGATCTATTAATTTCTTGTTATGATTGTTGGTCTGTGGTATAATCAGATCTTTCAGGTTCAGGTGGACGAGGTTGTACCACCAGTGGTGTTTCCACCGGTGATTTTTCAAACCAACCTAATATATTTATGATCTAACATTTATATATATCTACTTCGTTCCAGGGAAAATTTATCTCGATCGCGGTTGACAACGATGGTATTTAAGTGAGTGCGATCTCGCTTACTGGAATCGAAGTTGGAAAATCACTGGTGGACTCCGGACTCTTTGATGTTATTGATATCATCGTCGTTGTTACCGGGTTGTGTTCTCGATTATTCGCTGAAGTAATTATGGTTAGGTTGTCAATTCCATTGTTCTCAATATTATATTATTATGTTTGTCTAATTTTGACATCGAGGTATCATAAATGTTAACCATCGCGGAGCACTCATCATCGTATATTACCGTATCACCGTTTGGTGATGATCCCTAAAACCCTTGTGATTGTAGCCACTGTTGAAATACAAAATGTGACTACTACAGGAGCGATCATCGTTATCGACGATAATATTACACCTATTACAGCGATGACTACTGAATCTTAATACACGATTATATCAATATGGGTAATATGCCTCTAATATTTTTTCACCTTTCCCTCGGTAAGATAGTTTAGTTTGTAATTCGCGGATATGATCGTATCGATACTGATGAGTGGTCATTATTATACATTATTTACTTAAATCTATTACGAATTATACGTACAATGTAATTGACACTCGAGCTAAATTACGAGTGAAAGCATCAATTGTAAATTGTTCAAAAGATCCCTTATATAGTATTGCGCTTACAGTATTAACACCATTAGATGAACTCGATGATATGAATTGTAATGGTGAAACTAAAGTTAACCTGTATATACATTTGACCTCCTCGGTGATATTAATTATAGTTTTAGGCGTCCAAGCGAAACATCCATGTTGTACACGTTATTGATATTTTCTTTATGAGGTTTTTTAAACTTATCGAGATGGGTGGCGATAGCATGATAATCAGTGATTATATCATCATGGGTCTTTTCAATCTCTCGACGAATTTTTTAATATCAATTATATTTTGTGCTATCGTGATCAAATCTAAAAATGATTTCTGTTCTTTAACAATACCTAATCGCCGATTAATCTTTTCAATGTCAGCGATTTTTATTGCAACTGCTGCTTGTTTACCCAAAAACTAATCTGCGGCTTTATCAACCTTTCCAAAAATGTTTGCTGACATTTCCGAAGTGACCTACTTCAACATCATGTTCGGATCGCAACGTTGTTAGTCTGTCTTCGATGGCTTTAATATCATATTGTATTCAACGGGGTCTCTGGTGGAATTCCAAATAGCCAGTCAATGTTTGCTTTTTTTCCCAACATTTTCAAAGTGCTTTTGGACACATGTATACTGATTTATATGACCATCATACTCGGATAGTAGCGTTTTAATGTATTCGTCGACGATATATAATTGCTGCTCAGCGACGTTAGTTTTTTTTATCGACGATTGAATACAGAACCCCGGGTTTAATCCCACCTGTTGAGTCAAACACTGCGATATAATTTTATGTTGCCGTGATGAGTTTAACTAAAATGTCCTCGAGGGAGTTATTATTCGTTTTTAGCAGCAGCGGGGATGAAGAGACTAACTTTTTAGGTGTCTACGAAGCTTCCTTCTCGTTAATATTTAATAGAACAGTCTATTTGACAAACCAAGGCTTCCTAGTAAATATATAATAGTGAGGTCTATTTGGTTCCTTGTAAGGTTCCATTTGGCAAACAAAAAGACGCCATTGTCTTTGGAAATCACCCCCTCTGCTGCTATTGGTTAACAATTTTTTACGATGAAAATCGCTACGATGAAAGTTATTTAGGATTTCACAAACAGACTAATTTGTAAAACTTCACCTTGTAGATCAATTCGATTATTGGACTGGTCAGTGAGTCTGAAATTAATTCTCGTTATTGAATTATTATGACATCACATATAGACTGGATTAGTTGGGTCCTCAATAATTAGAAATCCTGGAGAAGCTGTTGGTGCAAATGAATATAAAATATATCCTTGCTGAGCTTGATTCGATCGCTCGAGACATTTGATAGCTTCTTTCGATAACATCACAAACTAAATTCAATGCTATCACCAAGGATATATTCACATTTTGAGGAGCGATATGCCTGCCGCCTCCGTCTGGGTCGTTATTATGGTTGAGTATTGTTGTTTGTGGTTGTGTTGCTGTTTTATTCCATGCGTCATGGATTTTTTGGAAACCTTCATCGATGGCATCATTGAGAGATTTTTGTAGTTCTGGGATATTTTATCCGTGTAGTTTGAGCGTCGGAATATCTTCTATGCGTGTATTATATACTGTCGCAAACTCCGTTCTCGTTTTAGAATTATTGTCACCTAATACCTCTTGAATTATTTGCGAATGAAATGTTTCCATGTCATTGATTATTTTGTTGCATGTCTCTACGACGCTGATAAAATCATCTCGGGTGAGAGTACCGAATTTAAGAGATATTAACAACAGCGAAATATCGTTATTGAACGCTGTGAAATTTTCAGTGATCTTATCTCGTCGAGTTGTGAAGTATCTTCGGTTGCGGTCGTCTATCATTCCAGTGAAAAAAATCAACCAATTGTAACTACTATAGCTTTTGACTGGATTATCGGATTTTATCCTCTCAGTAACATAATCTAATTTTTGTTGTTCAGGTGGTATGTTAACTTGTCAAGGTGGGATTTAAGGCCAACCCAATATTGTCCTTATCGAACTCTAATAGATATCTACAACATAACTAGGTGAGTTTATCTCAATCGAGGATGATAGTGTTGGTTCATGAACCGTTATAGCGATTTTCGATTCTGTTCCAGTAATGGATTTTATTCTACGCTGAAATTCAGCATTGATTTGTTCAATTTGGTATGATCCGGTTGGTACTGAAACAACGTTCCAGTCTGGAGTTCCATCTTCGCGATTCTTATTCGCAAATACTAAAGAATTATTCGGTTGTTGACCGCCAAATGCTTCCGACCTAATATTAGGCCAACTGTGATACACTCGTAGTTTTGCAATCCGCTATCTCCTTCACGGGGACTGGGATAGGGAAATTCACACTGAATTCAGGATTGGTTGATGTTATTGATATCATGCTTGTTTGTACTGGGTTTGTGTTCTCCACTATTCTTTGAAGTAATTCCTGCGGTGTTGTCATTGTTATTATATTCATGTTGTATTTCTAATTTTGACATCGCGGAATCATAAATACTTACCATCGCTGAAAACTCACTATCGGATATAAATGTACCATCGAGCGACGACGATATCATAGAAGATAATTGCGAGTACGCGGTTGCAGTTTACTCTGGCTGCACGATATTTTTTTGTTCTTATCGAAATTATTCCTGCGATTGTTGTCGCAGCGGATATACAAATTGGAACAGCTATCGGAGCAATCATTGTTACCGAGGATAGTATTATACCGGCTCCGGTAATTACACCACTCACAGAGTACCTGGTAACATCAACTGCAGTGATTCTTCGTTGGTATTTTTTTATTTTTCCTTGATACTCCTCAGTGAGTGTTTTAAGTTTAGTCTGAAACTCTCTGGTTTGATCATAGCGATATTGATATACCAAAGATACCGTTGATGACGACATTTTATTTTCAAATCAGTTTACGATTTAGATTTAGTTATTTACTCAAATCCGCTACGAATTCCACATACATGTTACTGAAACACTAGCTTAATTATTATCATTGGATGCTATCGTGAATTGTTCGGTTGTATCCTTGCCGATGATCGTTGATATCGTATTGTTGACCCCAGATGAACTCGATGATGATATATTAAATTGAGGCGGTGTTACTAGTGTTAATCGATATATACCTGTGACGGTTGCAGTGATATCTAATTTGTTGTTTGTGGATGTCCACGCAAATAATTCGTGTTGGATCGTGTATTCTACGTTGTTGGTTTTCTCATGAGGAATTTTTGTTTTCTCAATGATTGTTGTCATCCTCGGAAAATCGTCTTTGATTGCTTCGATACATTTTTTCGTCTCATCGTTGGATTATTTAATTTCAGGAAGTTTTATGTCGAGTTTATCCAACGCGGTTGTAAAAAATTTCTCGATGAGGTTTTTACAAAATGATGTAAACTTTTCAACGTGATCTGCATATTTGCTTTGAAGTGTTGCTAGTTCCAACATAAAATTTTTTATCTCTGTGAACTTCGGTGATTTTACCGCTGGTTCGCCGAAGAAAGCCATAATTGATTTTAATTCGTCATTGACAGTCTTTATATTGTCAATATAGATTTTTATTAATGATAAATTCGGTGTTGTTGTCGCTGGATCACTCAAAAAATTTTGTATGAATTTTAACTCGTCGTTGAGAGTTTTTAATTTATCTGTAATCGTCGAAACGAGTACGCCGGGATTGAGTTTACCCTGGTCGGAAAATAGCGCAACGGTGTTCTCGGTTGCGTCTCGTTGTTTAACTAAAATATCATCCAGAGAAACATTACTAGTTTTCAATTTACCCTGAAGATGTTGAAATAAAACTATTTCATTAGGATCAACACTTGCTAAATTCAACGTCTCAGCTATTTTATCTTCAATTATTTTTTTTTATATCACCGGTTGCAGATATGTGTGTGGTTGGTTTCTTCAGCGCTGAGAAAGGTCTCCCCCAAATATCAATCATGTTATTTTATATAATCGATCTCTAAAAAGTGATTACTAGTGTATTCATTGACGAAAATATGTGGTGGTTTTCCAGATGTTGAAATAGCGTCAAGGACATTTAATACTTCGTTCACGCATATTGGTGGGTCATTCATTTGTTGTGTTGGTAGCGTAGAATACCAACGAGGAGTTTTTAAGATGTTTATATAACGCATAAATTCCTTCGGCGCCGCTAATCCATATGAATCGAAATAAACAATTGCACGTGGATCAATCGCGTATGCAACCCAATGGGTTCCGGGTCCGGTGCTGTTATCGAGATTAATGATACCGGTTTCAGCGCTGTTTGGTTGTGCCGGCAATTGATCTTTCATAAAGACACCTCTGAAGTTTTTAATCACGAGTTTTTTAGCAGCATCGAGTAAATCAAAATTGGACATGGGAACTATAGGTTCCTCAGTCAAAGATTCCTCAACTAGTAAACTGTTCCTTGGATTCTCAGACCTTTTCCGCTGTACCATGAATACGGGGTTCCTGGTAGTCTTAGACCCTTTCTTTTCTTTTTTTTTCTATCCTTGTCCAGTTGCTTTCTTTAGTGCCATCCCTGCCGCAGTACCAACAGCTCCTATCGCCGCTGATTTAGCCACCGCTGGGGCTGCTGCTGAGATCAACGCTGAAATCGCAGCTAACAATGGAAATATACCACCTTATTTAATACTTTTAATCGCGGCTGCAGAGAGAGTGATCTGAACGTCTTTTTTATTCTTGAAAGCATCATTGAAGTGTTTTACTTGACGAGTTGTTAACGACAATTTGTTCGCTCCACCAGTCATCTGATTTGGTTTCAGTGTTTATGTGGTTCCGCATTTTTTAGCCGATTCCGATTGCAATTTCTTGAGTTGACCGGGAGTTAACGCAACACTAATATAACTGTATTTCATTATACAATAACAGATTGATCTATTTGTTACATGTTTTCCACTGGTGCATCTATTACTCTCATTTTTCCGCCAACACCTTCGAGTAGCATTGATTTATCACTGAGAATAACAGCAAGTGCTCTGTATTCGAAGATAGCGCCACGAATTACATTAGCTCTAAAATGTATATCAACGACGGATTGTCTTGTTAAATCAAGATGTTCCAACGAAACATAATAGATTGGATATAAATTCTTAAAATCCAATTGTGATATTTGCCGACCAGTATCGACATTTTGATCGCGTGCCATAAATGATAACAACCGATGATACACGCGAGCAATATGGTTTTGACCGTAATTAAGTTGTATATATTCAGATGGTTCCTGTTGGCCGTTTATTCTCAGTGAGACGTCTTTAACACCTAATTGATCAAATATCATATGGCTCGAGAGTTGATTACCAGCTTGTGTGTTATCCTGTAACGCAATAAATATATGACGTGGCGCAGCAACACCTTGTTGTGATGCCAGGTTCCACTTAAATAATCTATTAATATTTGATTGTTTAACATCTGTTGTTGGTGTTAGCCAACTTATCAGTGATTCTCCTCTTTGGTCCTTAAATGATAGCAATCGTTCTTCTGCGGTGATTTAGTCAGTATCCACAATGATAGGTTTGTTAAAATGACTTTACCGGCATCAGCATTTGGATTTGCATTATCTGCTAGAATCCTCCAAATTGCGTCATTATCATCACCCTTTCGCACGAGTACTACTGTATGCTTTGCTCCATAGATAACTTTTCGAACATTTCTACAGTATCCAAATATATGATGCAGTGGAATCGCGCATGAAAATTATCTACGTGCTCCTCCCAACATTGACTTATGTGTTGTAACTCCTAGATTGAAATCGGGATCGTTGTTTATAATCATATTCTCGACATCAACAGCAGCATTACCAGCATTATTATTTGGTCGTCTTACAATAAACTGATTTCCTCCAGCGGTATTCTTACCATCCTTTGCAAACATCATAGAAGGACCCGCTGATATTGTATAATCATCAGAATATCTTGCTAGCCCTATTATTGTTGTGGCTATATCAACATCACGTTCTATTGACTAGATTTCTTTTCCATCGATGAGATATCTTGTACTCTCAAATAGCGCCATGATACCATTATTGACAAACCCGACTTGAGTACCAACTGGATATGGTGCTGGTACAGCAGTAGTAACAGCAGCTGTTACAAGTGTTTCTTCTACTTCGATAAATGCTTCACAAGGTAAAAAGTATTTACTGGTATCATGAACTTGAAGTTCAATTCTTGTTTGACTATCTGATTGTGTTGCGTGATAGGCATAGTCTTGATACTCACTTACGGAATCATCCTTGCGCACTGGGGCGTCCATATCAAACGCTGGATCAGGTGACCTTTTCATCATTTTATTATATTTATCAGCGTCTAAATCATCATCGTCAACGTCGTCGTGTTTTTTTAAGCCACTTCCCGCTATCATATTTGCGATGTTGCTTTGGTCGTTGGTGTATGACGGAGTCACCAATGACACTAGTTTCTGATCCACTGCGTTATTTATTATTTTACTAACACTCACAGGCATCACTGTTGTAGATGGTAGTGGTCCCGGTTTCCTTCGCCGTCGAACTAGCGCTATTAGTTTATCCTTCACGGCTGAAAACGTTTTTCCGGCAGCATCTCCAACAGCTCTAATACCCTTAACACGAATAACAGCAATGGCTTTCATCGATAACTGTTTTGCTAGCGGCGCCACTTTTTGAGCCGTTCTTGCAAATATCCCCGCAATTGTATCACCGACACCATCACCATAGTACACTTTATAAACCGGAAATCGTCAATTAACTACATATACTCTGGTTGGTTTGTCATGGTTGTCGTGTATGATCATCTTATTTAAATGATATTTATCTAATGCAATGACTTATTCGCTGTGGTAACCATCCGTAGGATTTTCCACTAACTCGTCAATGAAATCTCGATATGTTTTGATCTGATACCGCCTTGAAATAATCGTCTGCAGATATCAGCTGCTTCATTAATTATTTCAGGTGAGTTATTTCCAGCTCGTTTTCCTCCAATGAGTACTTCTAATCGTGCTATATCACCAAGAACATTACCAGAACAGCTAACTAAACCACTACCTGAAAAAGCCTTTTGATATCCATATCCGCTTTTACCAGGTGCACCTTTTTCAAAATCAGCTTCTGATATTTCCTGGAGGGGTTGGGATACAAAAGGCGCAACTGATGTCGGTGGCTTTTCTATTTGATGTATCAACTTTTTAAGTTCCTCAAATTTTGTGTCATTGTGTGGTAGTGAGGACATACCGCTTTTTGCCAAATATAATTTTTTTTCCAATCATCCCTATTAGTTATAGCATTTTCATATCCTTCATTTATATATTGTTCTCGTTGGCCCTTTGGAAATGAATTAACAATAAATTGAGCAATTATTTATCAATCTTAAAATTTTTAATATTGCCTATCATATCTTTTTTAAATATATTTTCAGGGGTAAGATTTCGTCGTTCTGTTTTATCCTCTTGTTCAAATTCAGGTGGTGGTGGGATAATAGGAATATCACCTAGTGGTTCAATTTCTTCTTGTGCAAGTGGTGCTTAGAGTTCAAGCGGTGGGAATATAATATCAATATCACCTAATCGTTCTATTTCTTCTCGAAGTTGTCGTTCTTGTTGTTCTTGTCGTCTTGCAGCAGTTATTATATCACCAGGAAGTGCTTTTAAAGATTTTTTTGTTTGTTTGGATCTTCGTGCTATTTTTTCAGTTTCCGATGCTATTTTTTCAAGTTCACCAATAATCGGTTTTTCTTTCCTTTTTGTCTCTGTCTCGGGAATATCTCCCCATATAGCACGCTCTACCACCTTCGTTGCCGTGGTTATTGGTTTAAACAATTCTTCAGATCCCACATCAAAATCAGTTTGTAAACTCTGTCTAGCTTGCAGTTTATTTATGACAGAGTCGCGGATTGGTATATACTTTTTGATCGCAGCCAGTCTCTGACGAGTCAATCGGGTCGTTAATGCTTCATTAACCATTATTTAAACCGTAAACAATTTTCCAATTAGTGTACGAAGAGATTTCAATCTAAATGCAGTGATTTTGTCACCCGAAAATAATTTTAGGTGGAAACAGTCTATGGGAAATCCCATGCAAAATCGACCATTTGATCCAGTCTTTAGTGTATTTTTGACTGATTTTTTTCGTTTTTTGTTCATTTTTGTCAGCTTTTTTGATCTTTTTTATGATTTTTTTACTCAAAGTCATTCTTAAGTGAAAAAGTTTACGAGAAATCCCATGCAAAATCGACCATTTGACCTTACTGAAACTGCTTATAATCAGTCAAAAAATAACCAAAATCAGTCAAAAACGGCCAAAATCTGTCAAAAAAATGGCAAAAATCAGTCAATAAGGACTAAAATCATTCAATAAAGACTAAAAAAAATATTTGCTATGAAAATTTATTTCAGTAATAAAAATAATTCCTGATGGAAAAAGTCTACGAGAAATTCCATGCAAAATCGACTACTTTATCCGATTGAAACCACCGATGATTTTTAGTCAGTTTTGTTATTTTTTGACAATTTTGTTTTTTATTTGATAATTTCATCAATTTGTTTGACAATTTTTGATCCTAAAACCTCAAAATGATTCCTGATTGAAAAAGTCTACGAGAAATCCCATGCAAAATCGACTACTTTACCCGATTGAAACCGCTTAAAATCAGTCAAAAAAATAACCAAAATCAGTCAAAAAAATAACCAAAATCAGTCAAAAACGGCCAAAATCAGTCAAAAAATTACAAAAATTAGTCAATATCGACTAAAAAAAATATTTACTATCAAAATTTATTTCAGTAATAAAAAATATTTTACTACGAAATTTTACGATTTCCATGTAGTAGAACACTTATGATATCGTCCATGGATTATTTATACATGTTTGTAGTAAGAATTTTAACAGAAGTATTTTACTAACAATTATCCGACAGGGGTTTTTCATTTTGTTCAATTAACGCCCGTATATTTCTAATCTTAGAATTAACCTCTTTTTTCAATTCATAAGCCCGACCTATTTCTTTTCGTATTCCTTCCACAAAAGTAAATAACGGGACAAACACACTTACGTCACTACAGAATGCAAGAGAGACCCGAAAAGAATTCTGGATTTTTTTTATGAGCGCATACTTCTTTGGCAGCATATATTTGTTAGTAATAATACCGTATTCTATATCTTTAAAGTCACATATAATTTGGACAGGATTTAAATTGTCAGATTATTTAATATCTTGGCTTTTCAATTTTAAAATTTCAGCTATAATCTTATTCATATTTTCAGAATTCATATATGAAATACATATTTCTAAAACCAAAAAAAAATTGGGCTCAATTTTGACCCGTTTTTTAGATAGCACAAACATGTTAAGGACAGCACAATGCCATTACTGCGGTTTTGGGTAGTTCTAGGCATACATGAAGGATTGATATATACAATAAATGATGTCAATGAATGATTATACAATTCCATTCGAGTCTTTTTGCAATTGTATAGGGACAGCACAAACAATAGATTATATATTACGAAACATATTCCCCAAAGAGTGAATCTAACTCGTCAAATAACCGGTTAAAATCACAAGAGGATATGTTTAGTGAATGGACAGCACAATGCTACTACGGTTTTGGGTAGTTTCTAGGTATACATAAAGGATGGATATATACAATGAATTGAATGGATATATACAATGAATGAATGATAAGGGGACGGCACAGGTACAATACGACATATAACAATGAATAAATGGATGGATATATACAATGTTAATGAATGATGACACTCCTACATTCATGCAACCATATATACTCCCCACAAATTCACCCTGGGTTGAATAAAAATTATTCACACCACGGCGTGGTGAGGCTGGTATATATGGTTTGCAATTTTGAATGTCGGAGGTATCCCATCCCCCAATTAAAACCGTCTGTCGGCCACCGTTAGCAATAATGCCTATTACGGGTTTCGAACCATGACCGTCAGTATGACACCGCGACACGTTACCGATTGAGCTAATTGTTCTTGTATACAGGTGTATGTTTTTGAATGTAATATATAGTTAAGCTAATAAAATCAATAACGAACAGGTGTGATGACGTCAATGGTTCGAAACAAAACCGAATACTTGAAAAACAAAATCTTAAAAATAAAAGAATATAAAAATTAAGATAAAAAAAATCTTAAAAATAAAAAAAATTTAAAAAAAATAAAAAAATAGATAAAAAAATCGAAATAAAAACTATAAAAAAATATTTAAAAAAATCATAAAAAAATACAATTATTTGTAAAACACTACATATTTTATTCGTTTTCTTAAAAAATATATTATATTTCCACTGATAAATAATCGGAAAAACCCATTGAGATCTATAACTCTTTTATAGGCCGTAGACACACCTAAACGAGTTATCTCCCTTGATGTTATATAAAATGATTAGACATACGAAAATCGATTTTTTTGTTAAATCCTTTTAAAAAAAGCTGATTTATAAATTCCTTCTGCTACTATTCGTACTGAGGGAATACAAATATTGAAATATTTACCAGCTTCATTCATATATTGAAATATTTTTTCTTCGCTAGTTACTGTATTAAATGCTTTTACTGGTCTTTTCCCAATTGATTTACAAGTACCGGTTTTTCCATATGTAATATTCTCACTCTGTGTAACAGTTCGTAAATTATCCAATTTGTTATTCTGCGGATTGGAATCAATGTGATCGATAACAAAACCATATTTAATCAATCCGTTATGACATTCATACACGAAACGATGGCAGTAATATTGCTTCTTCCCAGCGGTAAACACCGAATACCCTTGATTTTTCACAACGCCAACTGGCTTCTTCAGTCTACGATTTCTGATGATACCACCACGAGACACTTCATAGTTTGCAATCACAGGGTTTGGTCGGAATTCTTGGTTCATTTATATACTATACTATTGTTTGTCTAATTCATTGTTTGGTTGAATTATTATATTACTTGGAAATATATGGATGTAGTCTTGACGAGTTCTTATGATTTTGACACTGTCAGAGTCAGAGTCATTGATGGAGTTCTTAATTCGTTATCATGATAGCGCTTCAGATCTCTGTATCTCTTACCACCACAACCGAGACACAATTGTGATATTCCTCTTACCCCTACCCCACATCTTAAACATGGAACGCTTTGCATATGATACCCACATAATTCCTTTCTGCATGATTTGTTACACGGGGTTACTTATCTAATCATAAGCCATTTACAATGATTTATTACATAATATATTCTCTATTTAAATACTTGTTTTAATTATAATATGAAGGAGCTCGAGAGATTATCGAAAATTACGCCTTCGAAAAATTCTAAATTCAATCTCGATAGAATCTATGATAAGCCAAAGAATCTAATAGGTGATAGAATCATGATAAGTAAAATTCGTGACAGTTGCAGTAATAATATTTCCGCGGGATAGAACAATAAAATATATACCCGATGAATTCTCTCCAGAATTCTCTGAGAAAGAATTATTCGATTTTATTCACCAGTTGAATAAAAACGATCCCGTGTCAGTGTGTTTACTTCACAGCGCTGAAAATCCCGAGGGTGGATTCGATCAGTTTGTAAGACCGAATTGAGAATTATACCGCACTGAAGCCCTCCATGACGCGATAAAAAAACTAGCTAGTAGTTTCTCGAAGAGTTTCGACGACGAACAATTACAACCAAACTGTTGTGCAATTGCGTCGGTTGCAGCAGATTTTGCGAGAAAGAGAAATACATGGAAACCAACGCGAGGTGAGTTTCTTACAGACATCAAATCAAGTTGTATAGAATTTAACCACGGTGGATTATGGAATACAAAATACGACCGTGAAAGTATTATTTCGGATGATATGGTCGCGTGTTATCCGGAGAGTTTTCTCGGGTACGGAGAATGCGCTGAATACCTTAAACGATTTTGACATCACAAACACGAGATGGCCCGTGTTGCTATTAATGGATCACTACCCGATTTTGGTTTAACCGGATTCGCTCGTGTGGTATCATTGAATTGGCTACAGGACTTCATCCGTGCTGTTTTGTTTGGATTGGTATACATATATCTGAAAAACACTAGATGCCAATAGTGCTGTTACGGTATATGATTGATTGTAGAATGCTGTTATCGTTGATTGTCAGTGAAGCGATTATATCCTATCGAGCTCAGACTGATGTCTGGTTACCACAACCTGATCTAGATAGTATAATCAGCGAACAACGAGAACAGTTTCCCGATCTCGACGACGAATATATCATAAATTGGTCCAAACAGTTATTTGAAATCAGAAACAAAGACGCAAAGGATCTCGGTAGAAGAATAATTGGTAAATTCACCCAAGGCGGAAAATACGACAATAAACGATATTCTTCACGGTTGATTATAGTAAGTGTTAAGTACGATTTTATAATCGCGGAAATTACATCTAAGGGTATATACGTAGATCGTGAAGACGCTTTCTTGTCCGATGGAACAAAATTTGGTACAATTGTTACTTACGCAGACGGAGAAAATCTTCAGTATACACATTTGAGGGCGTCTATGCTAGCTTATGCTTCTATCAATTTATTTTCGATGATAAATAGATTTCCTGACACCGCATTTGAAGTAGCCACTGATTCATTTTATATAGATGCGAAATACAGCGAAGCAGTGGCTGAATTCGCTAATTTTGATGAGAGTTGCGGATCATGGAGAATTAAGCGGGAAATACCTTGTGACTATTCCAAATCAGCAGATGTTACGATTTAAGATAAATATTTGAAAAATGATCAGATCTCAGAACTATCTAATGCACCGCAGATATCTGATCCAATATGTCGATATAAAACCAGCTACCTAAACGGCTGTGGCGGATCAGGAAAGACGACTCGTGCGATTGAATTATTTCGTGGCAAAAATCCTATGGATGTTCACACATCAAACATGATTGTGCTAACACCGACCCACAGACTTGCAAGAGAGATGAAACAACGAGGAATTAATGCAAGCACTTATCACAGTTTCTTTCGATGGAAAGGTGATGAATGGACTCCTGAACGAATGGGTGAGAAATTTATTCCTAAAGTCATTATTTGTGATGAGATATGCACGGTGTCATAAAATGTATTACAAAAATTTCTCGATTTTGTATTGCACGCGAACACAAAATTAATAATGTGCGGCTCTCATGGCCAATCACCACCATTTGTTGTTTTATCCCCACATGATTGGCTAAAGAATTTTGTAGACTATTATGAAGAAATTAACACCGATCATAGAGCACTTGATGAACAATTACGCGAGTTCAAAAGACTAATCAGATTACAACCGGATAGAATCCAATGTGAGATAGCGCGCAAAATAATTTCGGAAACACCATTAAAAGATTTCTGGAAAGCGTGGAGACCAAATGATTTGATAGTTGCAAGTAGAAAGATAGTCAGAGACATACTTCAGATGAAGTCATTTAAAACGCACAAAGAAAAATTTCCAGTACCGTTGTGTTATAAGCCTTCGGATACACGAAAACAAAATATCGAAGTTGATATTCCAGGACAGAGTTAAAAGCAGAATTAAGTGCTAAATGATATTGTGCTGCTTGACATCAGCGTTGTCGAAGATGCATTACGTGCTGATAAATCCCCGTGGATGCTAGGTTACGCAGCGAGGATACATTCTTCACAGGGATTGACTATATCAGATACGATTGTTTGGATGGTGGATAATCACATTGAGTGGTCAAATTTAGTTTATCTCGCAGTCTCCAGAGTACGAAGAATACATCAACTTCGAAGAGTTGTTTTAGACTATAACGACACTACAATAAGTGATATTGTTGATAATAATATAATCAGAAAAAAACTTTCTGGTTATAAACAACAGGAAAAAAACAATAAAAGAGAATTTGATATTGATGCTGAATTGCGCGAGTTGCAATTGTATAATGCTTTGGTATTGGTCGAATAAAGATCCTCGACAATTTACCGTAGACACAAAAGATAGCAGTATTGGTCATACCAGGGATAATGTAATGCTGACTTGTCTTGAGTGCAACAGACGAAGAGGTGCTAGTTAAGAACAGTATCCTCGGGTATCACTCGTAATTGTTCATGAGTAAATCCTCGCTGAGGAGCGGTCAAATCCAATATATAGATTGCTGGTCTACCCGTAGATCGTGTTATACTATTAATTTTCTGCACGGTGATACTCCAAATAGGATCAGTAGCCCCTTTTTACCACCCACGAGCTCTCCTGGTTCGTATAAATATCTTACAGTGACATTGCCTAGAATTGGTTGTTTTGAAAAATCGTTTTGTGGTTGTACGGGTATAGACTTCCTTTTAATCGCGTTGTTAGGTTTCATATTAATTATTCGAGTAATCTCATTATTTAGCGAGGTAATCACAGCTGCTAATCTCTTGACCCATTCACGGGATCGTTTATCCTGAATAAATTCCTGAGCATATTGATATCCGAATAACCGCTCAACAAGTGTACGATTAAATCGATCAACAATTGCCTGATCGCGATGTAGTGCAATATGCCCTCGTCTGATGGTGACATTATGATGCTTCATTGTTGATAGAACCACACCCTGAAATTCCTAGCCATGATCAACTTGTTAAAGATTTGGCAAGCGCAGAGGACACCTTTGATAAATCTTTTCAAATGCAGAAGCCACTTCAGTTGATGATTTTGTCTTTAGCGGTTCTGCTTGTTTGTATCGACTCGCAACATCAACTACAGTTAACGCGTATTTGTAACCTCCATCACGCGGCAGAAATAATATATGTGCTTGATGAAATTCATTAGGAACGGTCACATCAAAATGCGAGTAGTTAATTTGTTTAGGCGGTGGATTGATAAATTTGCCATATCGCCTGTTTAGATAACCAATCCGCTGCAGTGATATATTTCACCTTCGCGGCGTTAGCGAGTTTACCAATTGCTGCTTTACATATCCAGTATCCTTTTTTTAGAATAATAAATAGATTTCATGTTGTTATTAATTACCCGCACCTAACATCAATTTATCTTTCATTGCCGATTTTACTAACCATGAAGCTAATTTTTCTTTGAAGGATTTATCAGTGATAGAATTCAACGCGTGAATCAATTTCACATCTGGAATATGTCTGTGTCGCAGATTGCTGCTTTTATAAGCGAAATCATGAGCATGACACGCTTTATCAATGGCGTTTATTGGATATTCACCGGGTTTGGGTTGGTTTTGATCATCGAGTCTGATATCGAGTCTTGTTCCGGGTCCACAATAACTATACCCTGGAAGATGTTTTTCTCCTGGATATTTTGCCCATGGTGTTTCCGGGAGTTTAGTTAGCTTGGATGCAATATCACCTCCTCGTTTGTTTTTAAATTATCCGCAGATCTCATGGAAACAAATCTAAATTTCTTTTTACTGCATAGTACGCATTTGCCAAAAAGTGCTGTCCGGTTAATTTTAGTTGTAATCGTCGTCAAGGCATCTGTACCAGTACGCTTCTTACATTTCACACAATATAGATCCATAATTTATTTATAATAACATGAATGTAATTGATTATTCAGCTACCCGACGACGCGAACCTATTAAACAAAATGCAATGTTGCCGAATGCAATTAGAATGATTATTATAATCGGACCATCTGGAAGTGGCAAGACACAATTGTTACTTAATTTAATCACGAGATGGATGAAACAGGACAAGTTGTATTTGATAGCTCCCAGTCTAGAAGATCAACGACGTTACAATGTGTTAAAAGATTTTAACGACAAAGCAGTAGAAGAATCCGGCGAGGCTATTATTGAGTTTACAACCGATATCGATGAAGCACCGAGCATTGATGATATTGATGGAGATATTAACAATTTAGTCGTATACGATGATATCATGTTAGACAATCAAAAGAATCCCGCTAAGATATTTTCCAGATGTAGGCATAAAAAACTGACTTGATATATGTCACTCAACGATATACACAAATATATTTGGCAAACTTGGTGCAGCGGTGATATGGATCAACATCTCTTTAGAAATTTCTTTAGTCGAGCTCAGTTAGTTCCACATGGATTTGTGACAATAAATTTATCCGATCCTCGGACGCGATATCGTGTCGGACTTGATCAAATATTAGGTTAAAATCGTTTACTGAATCTCGTAAAAGAATTGTTAACACATGGCAGCAGAGGGGGTGATATCTAACGACAATGGCGTCTTTTTTTTTCAAATGGAACCTTACAAGGAACCAAATATACCTCTCTATTATATATTTACTAGGAAGCCTTGGTTTGTCAAAAAGACCGTTCTATTAAATATTAACGAGAAGGAAGCTTCGTTGACGCCTAAAATGTTGGTCTGTTCACCCCCTCTGCTTTTTTAATTTAACTTATCGGTCTTGAAATATAACAATTTCATCAGGTGATATATCTAACAGGTTTAATGTCTCAGATAACGCATTCGTTTATGGTTTTATGAGGTGGTTTATTCAATGATGATATTGCGTCATTAACATTAATGACCTCTTGGCCACAAATTAGTGGATCGGTCATTGTCTGTGTGGGTAGCGTTGAATACCAGGCCATCGCTTTGTGAGAAATATTTAATCCAGAAACATATTTTATAAATTCTGTATGTGGTGCTAACCCGTAAGAGTCAAAAAAAATCATTGCCCATGGGTCAATCGCGTACGCAACCCAGTGAGTTACAGGTTCAGTGTTATTATTAGATTAATAATATCTGTTTCAGGATTAGATGGCTGATTTGGTAATTGATCTTTGGTGTTTGGGTTATGAATACACGCTTCCTGGGAGTCTTAATCCCGCTCCGTATCGTGTGAAACGATTCCTGGTAATCTCAAACCTTTTTCTTGTTCCTATATCCCCTCCTAGTAGCTTTAGTCACTGTCATTCCAGCTGCGTGACCAACAGCACCCAACTCTGCAGCTGTAGCAATAGCAGGATTCACAGCAGCAACCAAAGCAGACATTTCAGCAGGGATTGGAAATATTCCACTTGATTTGATCCTTGTTTTGGCCGCGGAGGGAGCAAATGCAAATTGAAATCATTTCTTGCTTTCAGCGCTTTATTAAAGTGGTTGAGATGAGTTTTAGTTAACGGTACCTTTTTGGTCCACCATTGTCAATCTGATCTTGCTTTAAAATTAGTTTTAACCCATATATACTCGCGTTTTTTTTATTGCAATTTCTTCGCCTGACCTTGAGTCAACGTGATATCATCATGACTTTATGGCATTCTTCATTTACACGAGATTCATCTAATTGTCTACGTGTTTTATATGTTTGGGAACGCATTTACTTGTTTTCTATCGGTCCGTCAGTGACTCTCTTTCTTCCACCAGCAACTTCGAGAAACATTGATGTGTCACTTAAAAAATCTGCAAGTGCTCTATAATGACTGCCAGCAGGAGGCTGTATTATGCGAGCTCGGAAATGTATATCAACAACGATTTGTCTAGTTAGAACGAGATGTTGCAACGAAATATTATAAATATGATACAATGTTGTAAAATCCAATTGTGATATGTGTAGACCAGTATCAACATGTTGTTCGTGCCCCATAACATTCTATAAAGGATGATATGCGCGTGCTATTCGATTATCAGCGTAAACATGCAAACTATCTTCGGAAGGTTCTTGCTGACCATTTATCCTCAATGATACTTCATTAACACCTAATTTATCAAATATCGTGTGAGAACGTTGTTGTTTATCAACCGGATCAAATCTTGCCATATCCTGTAACACTATGAATATATGTCTGAGAGCGGAAACACTCTTTTATGATGCTATGCCATGTAGAAACACCCGGGGTAGTATTTGATATTACAGACGTCGTAAATCCCAACCATGACATCAATGATATACCACTTTGGTCAATAAACAATAACAACCGTTGTTCTGTGGTGAACCATTACATCAATGATATACCACCTTGGTCCATAAATGATAACCGTTGTTCTGTGGTGAACATTGGAGTCATCACCGGAAACCACAATGAGAGTTTCGATAAAATTACTTTACCGTTAGCAACACCAGCAGCATGCCAGATGGCATCACTGTCATTACTTTTCCACACAAAAACTACTGTATGCTTAGCTCCAAATATAACCTTTCTAACATTTCGACAGAAATCAATGTTATATAACATCGCTTTACTTGTTGTAAATCATACACTGAAATTAAGATTATCACCTATTATAATATCAAAAGAATTTTCTAATCTTGCTTCATGTTCAATGTCATCTGGTTGCGGATCAGACGCAGTAGCTACTGGAGTATCTAATTTAAGATATTTAATATTATAATTGGAAGTATCCTTAGCGAACATCATCGATGGACCAGCTGATCTTATATAATCATAGGAATATCGAGCTAGATCTAATATTGGTGTAGCAACATCAACATCATGTTCGATATATTCAATCTCTCTTCCGTCGATCATATATCGTGCGCTACTAAACAACGCGATGTTACCATTGTTAACAAATCCAACTCGGGTTGTTACGAGATTAGGGTACAGTGTACGTTCCTATTCGATGAAAGCTTCGCAGGGTAAGAAACATTTACTTGTATCCTGAACCAGAAGTTATATTCTTGTTCGGGAATCAGGTTTCATCGCAGGATCAGAATAAAATTGATAATCGCGTACGGAGTCATTTTTGAAAATTGCGCGGCTGTATCAAAAGCTGCGTCGGGTAACGATTTAAACATTTTATTATATATTTGTCAATCTAAGTCATTATCTTGATCGGAGTTTTAATCCACTGACCGGTATAAGACTAGCGGCGAATTTCCTGTGCTTGATCTTTTTCTACTGACGTTCGGTGGCATAGGTAGTTTTTTTCGGAGATGTTTTATTTTTTTCGTTGAACAAGCGATATTAATTTTGCCTTAGCGATATTAAACGCTTTAAAAGCAAGATCACCAACAACGTTTATACCTTTATCACGAATAACATCGATTGCTTTCATCGATAATTCCTTAGCGATAGGCGCTATGTTTGGAGCCATTCTTGCTAATAACTCACAGTTTCCTTCTCTATAATATCCTTTATAAACAGGCATCCGTGCATTTACGATGTAAGTCATAGTTGGCTTGTTCTGATTACAATTAAGGAACAAGACCACTACCGTGAGTTCCTTTTAGAGAAAATTATTTTCCAAAAGTACCATTTGCACTTTGCGTCGAAAGAGTTTGTTTTAGGTCCAAATCCCAAAGTTTCTAAAAACTCTTCTTTTTATTTTCGTTGCTCAGGTGATGAAGAGGCTGGTCGTTGTTGTTGAGGTTTTGATCTATATTCCTTCTCACGTTTTCGTAATTCTCATACAAATGTAACGAATTTGGGATCATTATTTATATTTTGTCTTTTATACTAGTGTGCACGATATATCCACCTAATACAATTATCATAGTTTATAGTCTGGTTCTAACATTGTATCTTTATGTGCCAAACTTAATAATGTAGCAGCGGGTAAATCATCTTCCTTAATTTCTCTGTGCCGTTTAATAACACCCTCGTTGACTATCGCTATTAGTTCAATATTTTCATTTATTGGTTTTGGGTGTTAACTCTCTATTCACATCAGCGATTTCCTCGTCAATCGGCGGGGGCTGTGTAACAACTATATCAGCCGGAAGATCTCGTATATAATTTTTGTTTGCTTGGTCCTTCTCGCTACTTTTTCAAGCTCGCGAAGAATTCCTTTTTTTTCCGCTATCGTCAGCTTTAAATATTCCCTCATATAGCTCTTTCAGTAGCAATTCCAGCTAGTTCAGTAGCCGTAGTTATAGGTTTAAATAATTGTTCAGTATCGGTAATAAATTCAACTTCAGATTCTTGCCTATCGTGTAATTTATATATCACTGAATCTTTCACAGGAAAACTTTTATTTATTCCAAATAATCCTTCTCGAGCTTATATAGTTGTTAACGATTATCCTATCATTATTGTTACATTGATGAATCAATTAATAGCAGCAGGGTGGGCTGTGACAAATACACACACTCCAATTTTGTAACAACGACAATGATTACAATAATCGGGGTAATTTCTTTATTATTATTGTTATTATTTGTGTGAGAAATATATTTGTAGAGTTCACCAACCCTGCTGCTGTATATCATCGTGAGGCTCAAAACGTTAGTAGTTTTTCCAATTTGGCGGGAAAATGCAAATAACCTACTCCGCATTGTAATGGCCGATTTATTCAAGGAATAATCAGAAAGCTTCGAAATATAAGCTTTTAGTGACCAGAGGGAGTTACCCGAGCTGTGGTCCGAGTCTCTGGGAGACAAAGAGAAGATATAAGGTAGTTTGAGGGACCAGAGGGAATTATCCCAGCTGTGGCCCGAGTCTCTGGGAGGCAAAATAGAGAAAGACAGACATACGGAGAAGTATAAGGGATAACGGAGGAAGACAAAAGAAGAGAAGAACATCACTATGAGTCGTACTCAGGACAGAAAGGAAAATTACACACATTACTTCAAAGGATGAACTAGGCCGTCACTTGGTGGAGTAATATGATATTAGCTGAATTGTAGTTGAGAGATTACTGTTTGAATGATACCAAAATGTTGTTATTTAAATTTTAATTTGTATGATCTTTAATTCAACAGTCGGTACCGCTGACTGGTGGCTCAGAGGTTTGCATCTCTCACTAATTCAATTTCAAACAAAAAAAAGCCACGGTGGATATTTTATATTAATTTAGCACCCCACTGTAAAACGGGAAGCAGCCTACATCTTTACACATACAGACAGACATACAAGCACGCACACACGCACACACACACATACATACATACATACATACATACATACATACATACATACATACATACATACATACATACATACATATATACATACATACATACATACATACATTTAATACATACGTACTATATTATTATTTATTTCTTTGGTTTTTGTTTCAAAAGTCATTTCTGTGGGTACCTAAATTCGTTGTTCCGCCTGTCAAAGTTTGCATATTAGTAGGGATTTCATATAATGGTTTAACCTCAACAAATACCAAAAAAAATAAAAGCAATATAATAAAACTATGCCGTCGCAAAAGGCAGTCAAATTCATCTTTGAAACAATACTACGACTGGTACAAATCAAAGACCTGGCCAGTTCAATACTTGAATTGGGCTCTTGATCAAGTGAATGACATTAGTCGAAGCCGACTTAGCCAACAACACTAAAACAATACTTCGATATAGATGAGCCAAAATAAAATATTCGTCAAGACAAATCAGAGGTAATCTCAAAACCAAGACACAATGTTGCAACTAAAAACCTTATCAAATATGCATAGGTTTTCACCCAAAATTAGATCTTATAAGGTAGTCTCAAACCCAAGACTATCAGACCAAGCAACACAAGGATGTAACCAAAAATATGCTAATTTAGAAAGCGACCAAAAATTCATACACTATAAATATAGTTAACCCCAAAATTATCAGGCCTTGCAGTAACTTAATAACATCAAGCATTAACTAACAATGCAAAAAGTTGTCATATGGGGTTATATATTCTACACAAAACAGCACAAAGAATTCCAAATTAATAGGGAGCAAAACTGAAGCAAATTGACGATGGAGCAAGGATGTTTTGAGTGAGAATCCAAAACAAGACACCCAAGAATCAGGGAATCATCGAGTGTGTACAGGGTCAAACAAGACACTCGAGAAGTGTACAGAGACCAACCACTGGAGCAGAGGGATAATCGGTCACTAATAAGTGATCATGGGATTCTAAAAAAAAGGTCATTTTTAGGGCTATTGTCTTTCATTGCCTTAATAGGGTATTCCACTTGTTTACGGAAACCTTCCTTGACAAGCTCTATCTAAAAAGCCTAACTTGATCATTTTCGGACCCAAAGCTCAAAATTAACAATCTTATCCACTCTGACAGTGGCTACCTTTCAAATGACGTTAAGTCATATCAGCAAAAGAAATTGTTAGGTACATATAATATGTACACTTTTGTACAAGAAGATTGGCATAGATTTGTATGACCGATTATTAACAGTATCATGCGGCAGAAATAAAATATCAGCCTGATGAACTGCATTAGTGATGCTGACATCAAAATGTGCGAAGTTAATTTATTTAGGTGAAGCTAGATAAATCTGCCCGATCGCCTGTTTGGATAATACTTTTGCCGTATTGGCGAGTTTGTCGATTGCTGATTTACCCGCCGGTATCCTCTTGAGGAATACTAAATAGATTCCATAGTAATGTTCATTACCATTACCCAGCATTAATTTACTTTCCATCGCTGATTTTATCAACCTCGAAGCTAATGTTTCTTTGAAGGATATATCAGTGACTGAATTTAACGCATGAATCAATTTCACATCTGCGATATGTCTATGTTGCAGATTACTCCTTTTGTAAGCAATATCATCAGCATGGCATGCCTTATCAATGGCGTTTATTGTATATTCGCCAGGTCGGGGTTGGTGTTGGATATCAAGTCTGATATCGAGTCTGGTTCCAGGGTCACAATAACTATTCACTGGAAGTTGTTTTTCTCCTGGGTATGTTGCCCATGGAGTCCTGGGAAGTCTTATCAATTGTGTTGCAATATCACCTCCTGGTTTTGTTTTCAAATGATTACCCGATTTCATAGAAACAAATCTGAATGTTTATGTACCACACTGCACACACCTACCAGCAAGTGTTGATCTGTTATTGCTTTTTTTTGTCAAGTCGTTTGTGCTAGTACATGTCTTACATTTAGCACAATATAGATCCATAATTATTTATAATAACATGAATGTAATTGATTATTCAGCTACCCACCGACGGGAACTTGTTAACACCATGCGATGTTGCGAACTCACTCTTAATGATTATAATTCGTCCGTCTGGTAAAATACAGTTGATACTTAATTTCATAACGAGATGGATGAAATGGGATAAACTATATTGGTAGTGTAGATGATTAGCGATGTTACAAGGTGTTAAAGGATTTTAACTTAAAGCAAAATCAGAAATCGATGAAGATATTTTTAAATTAATAACCGATATAGAAGAATATCCGTGTATTTATTTTATTGATGTAAGTATTATAGATGTGTACGATGATGTTATGCTAGACAATCAAAAAATCACGCCAATATATTTAAACGGTGTAGGCATAAAAATACTAATGTGATATATGTTATTCATAGGTATACTCAGCTAACATGAGTGATTAGCGATAACTGTAATATTAGTGGTGTGTTTATTAGAGTTGACACTCATACGCTACGACATATTCACGAAGCCTGGTGCAATGAAGACATGGATTATAATGACTTAAGAAATATTTTTAGTCACGCTCAGTCAATCCCACTTGGATGTGTGACGATAAACGGGCATGACCCTAGATCAAGATATCGTATCGGACTTGATAAAATGTTCGGTTAAAAACATAACAGCTTACAAAACCACGACAACGATTTCGTGTTTTTGCTTGTAGCAACAGTGTTGGTTTGACAAATAGAAACTGAAGCTGTCGTTTTTTTCTATTTTGTCTTAAATAGTTTCGGTTATTCTTTTCTTGTCTGAAATAGTTTCGGATATTCGTTTTTTGTCTTAAATAGATTCGGTTATACTTTTATTTGTCTTAAATATTTTCGTTATGTTGACACTTCTTGCTGTTCAGCCTCTGCCCCAGCCATTACTATCATAATATTTATCAGTCTTCCAGTAATTTGAACTTGCTTGATCTAATCTTGTAACTAAGCATCTAGCATGGCTAGCATCATCAAATGATTGCCCCGGGGTGAATTTGGCAAATTATAAAGTTTATTCTCGTCATGCTGTTTTAACTTTATGTATTTGTCTCGCATACTCCGTGCGGTGGTCGCACTGATCGTACAACTCAGATAGCTACTGACTGTGCTGGCTATCTTGCAAACATTATTATCGATGGCGTATATGGCTATCAATGCCCTTATTTCCTATTTATAACTGTTATACTCATATCGATGTTGTTTCTGGGACACAGACTAAAGCATGGGTTATATTGCGTCAGTAGCTGCCTGGTAAGGAGGCACCTGTGCCGAGTTCTCAGTTTTTGTTGGGTTAGGAAGTCTAGGAACTGAAGGGGGTCTAAGTTGAATTGTTCCACACTTAAGCTACTCTGTTAACGCCATGATAGTCATTCATTACTGGTTGTGAAACATAATGAGCAGTGGTTTAAGTAAGAGCTCATGCATATTTGCTTTACCCACTGATTCGTTTGGTTTTGCTGGTTTCGTCCGGTTCCTTTGATGCTGAAAACTGAAACGAAAACACGGTGAAACTGAATGAATGAATGAATAGTTGGATTTAAAGTGAAACCGGACACTAGGGTCATATGTTCACTATTTTGCACTGCCATTGATTTACATAGCAGTGATTTAATGTATCCAGGAAGATGGAATGGTGCCACATTTCCTGGCGTTTATGCGCACAGAGTGCTCTATGTAATTTGTTCGTCATATCATACTCCTAAAAAGGGGCTAATAATATGAGTGTTAGACCTGGGTGAGTGGGAATAGACCCATCACGCACTCAACCTTCCAACCAATCGAAAGTACGTTTCTTGCTAGGGGTGCAATAGCACCATTAATGACGAGACTTATTCCCATTTCAATCCAGTTTTTCTAGTGGATTTTCGTATGCCAAAATTGTGTAAGCCACCGATGCAATTCATCAAATGATAGAGTTGAAGAATTAAATTACGTTCCTATCTATGCCAATCTTCTAGTACAAAAGTGTACATATTATATGTCCCTAACAATTTTTTTGCTGATATGACTTAACGTCATTTGACAGATAGCCACTGTCAGAGATGATAAGATTGTTAATTGTGAGCTTTGGGTCCGAAAATGATCAAGTTAGGCTTTTTAGATAGAGCTTGTCAAGGAGGGTTTCCGTAATCAAGTGGAAGACCCTATTAAGGCAATGTAAGCCCTAAAAATGACTTTGTTTGTAGAATCCCACGATCACATGTTAGTGACCGATTATCCCTCTGCTCCAGTGGTTGGTCCCTGTATACTTCTTGAGTGTCTTGTTTGACCCTGTACACACTCGATGATTCCCTGATTCTTGGGTGTCTTGTTTTGGATTCTCACTCAAGACATCCTTGCTCCATCGTCAATTGGCTTCCGTATTTGTTCTCTATCAATTTGGAATTATTTGTGCTGTTTTGTGTAGAATATATAACCCAATATGACAACTTTTTGCATTGTTGGTTAATGCATGATGTTATTAAGTTACTGCAAGGCCTGATAGTTTTTGAATTAACTATCTTTATAGTGTATGATTTTGAGGTCGTTTTCTAAATTAGCATATTTTTGGTTGCGACCTTGTGTTGCTGGGCCTGATAGTCTTGGGTTTGAGACTACCTTATAAGATCTAATTTGGGGTAAAACCTATGCATATATGATGAGGTTTTTAGTTGCAACATTGTGTCGCTGGACCTGATAGTCTTGGTTTTGAGACTACCTCTGATTTGTCTTGGCTAATATTTTATTTTGGCTCATCTATATCGAAGTATTGTTTTAGTGTTGTTGGCTAAGTCGGCTTCGACTAATGTCATTCACTTGATCAAGAGCTCAATTTAAGTATTGAACTGGCCAGGTCTTTGATTTGTACCAATCGTAGTATTGTTTCCAAGATGAATTTGACTGCCTTTTGCGACGACAGTTTTATTATATTGCTTTTATTGTTTTGGGTATTTGTTGAGTTTAAACCATTACATTAAATACCTACTAATATGCAAACATTGACATGCGGAACAACGAATGTAGGTACCTAGAAAAGTGCCTTTTGAAACAAAACCACATTAACATTGAGTCCAAAGAAATGAACGATAATACAGTACCTAAGTATGTATGTATGTATGTATGTATGTATGTATGTATGTATGTATGTATGTATGTATGTATGTATGTATGTATGTATGTATGTATGTATGTTTGTATGTATGTATGTATGTGTGTGTGTGTGTGTGTGTGTGTGTGTGTGTGTGTGTGTGTGTGTGCGTGTATGTATATCTGTATGTGTAAAGATGTAGGTTGCTTCCCGTTTAATATAGAACATCCATCCGTGTTTTCTTTTTTGTTGGAAACTGAATTAGTGAGAGATGCAAACCTTTGAGCCACCAGTCAGCGGTGCCGACTGTTGAAATAAAGATCATACAAATTGATATTTAAATAACAACAATTTGGCATCATTCAAAAAGAAATCTCTCAAATAAAATTCAGTTAATGCCATATTACTCTAGCAAATGACGGCCTAGTTCATCCTTTGAAGTAATGTGTGAAATTTTCCCTTCTGTCCTGAGTACGACTTATAGTTATGCTCTTCTCTTCATTTGTCTTCCTCCGTTATCCCTTATTCTTCTCCGTATGTCTTTCTTTCTCTATTTTGTCTCCCAGAGACTCGGAACACAACTAGGATAATTCCCTCTGGTCACTGAAACTCCTTTATATCTTCTCTTTGTCTCCCAGAGACTCGGACCACAGCTCGGTTAATACCCCCTGGTCACTAAAATCTTATATTTCGAAGCTTTCTGATTATTCCTTGAATAAATCGGCCATTACAATGGTCGCGAAGTAGGTTATTTGCAATTTCCCGCCAAATTGGAAAAACTACTAACGTTTTGAGCCTCAAGATGATATACAGCAGCAGGGTTGGTGAACTCTATAAATATATTTCTCACACAAATAATAACAATAATAATAAAGAAATTACCCCGATTATTGTAATCATTGTCGTTGTTACAAAATTGGAGTGTGTGTATTTGTCACAGCCCACCCTGCTGCTATTAATTTGATCATCGATGTAACAATAATGATAGGATACTCGTTAACAACTATATTAGCTAGAGAACGAAGAGCTACATGAGGGGATATTTGAAGCTGACGATAGAGGAAAAAAAGATATTCTTCGCAAGCTTGAAACAGTTGCGAGATAGACCAAGCAAACAAAAAGTATATACGAGATCATCCAGCTGATATAGTTGGCACACAGCCACCGCCGATTGACGTGGAAATCGCTGATGTGAATAGAGAGTTTACGCCCAAAACAAATAAAGGAAAATATTGAACTAATAGCGATATTCAACGAGGGTGTCATAAACAGCTCAGAGAAATTAAGGAAGATGATTTACCCGCTGCTACATTATTAAGTTTGGTACATAAAGATACAATGTTAGAACCAAAATATGCTACTATAAACGATGATAATTTTATTAGGTGGATATATCATGCACACTATTAAAAAAGACAAAATAGAAATAATGATCCCAAATTCGATAAATTTGTATGAGAATTACAAAAATTTGATAAAGAATATAGATCACAACTTCAACAACAACGACCACCCTCTTCATCACCTGAGCATCCTGAAAAAAAAGAATTTTTAGAAACTCTGAGATTTGGACCTAAAACAATCTCTTTCGACGCACAGTGCTACTGCTACTTTTGGAAAACAATTTTCTCTAAAAGGAACTCACGGTAGTGGTCTTGTTTCTTGTCCTAATACTAATTCTCAGATATCGCATGATTGGAAGTTCTCGGTGTGAATAGGGAGTTTTTCGATGAACTCGTTGATGATTTCCATAGTGATACCTTGTTGTCACACAATTATATAAATAACAATTTACAATCGTACATTGTAATCAGAACAAGCCATCTTTGACTTACATCGTAAATTCATGGCTGCCATTTTATAAAGTTTATTATGGAGAAGGACACTGTGGGTCATTAGCAATAATGGCTCCAAAAAAAGCGCCTATCGCAAAGGAATTATCGATGAAAGCAATCGATGTTATTCGTATTAAAGGTATAAACGCTGTTGGTAATCTTGCTTTGAAAGCGTTTAATACCGCTAAGGCAAATTTAATATCGCTGGTTCGACGACAAAAAATGAAACATCTCCGAAAAAACTACCTATGCCACCGAACGTCAGTAGAAAAAAAATAAAGCACAGGATTTCCGCCGCGAGTCTAATAGCGGTCAGTGGATTAAAACTCCGATCAAGATAATGACTATGATTGACAAATATGTAATAAAATGTTTAGCAGCAGAGAGGGTGAATCCTACAACGTTTTCAGGCAAAATTTTGATTGAAATCCTAAAACGAGCCTTCCTACGATCAAAAAAAAATGTCTCAGGGGCAAACCCTACAACGTTTTCAGACAAAAAATTGATTGAAATCTCCCTACGAAATCATTTTAACTAAAAAAATGAAAACGATTTTTTAATTAATTTTGGTCGCAACTTGTTGTCATCCACCCTCTCTGCTGCTAAAGTTTTCAGTTCTGGGTTAACAAAAATAATAAATGATTTGATCGAGTCTTTAGGATGAAAATCATTTATGATTTTACAAACAGACTAATCGCTAACACCTCTTCTTGTAAATCAATCAGATTATTTGACTGGTCGGTGAGTTTGAAATTAATTCTGGTTAATGAATTATTATGGCATCGCATATAGACAGGATTAATTGGGTTTTCAATAATTAGGAATCCTGGAGGAGCTGTTGGTGCAAATGAATAAAGAATATATCCCTGCTGAGCTTGATTTGATCGTTCGAGATTAATTTGATAGCTTCCTTCGATAACATCACACACTAAATTGAGCGCAATCACCGATGAAATATTCACGTTGAACGGAGCGATATGCCTACCACCACCATCTGGGTCATTATTATGTTTGAGGATTTTTATTTCCGGTGATGCTGTTTTTTTCCACGTATCATGAATTATTTTGAAACCAACATCGATGGCATCATTGAGAAGTTTTTTTAGTTCTGGTACGTTATATCCTGGTAGTTTGAATGTTGGAATATCTTCAACGCAGATATTATAGTTTGATGCAAATCTTGTTCTCGATATGGGGTTTTTATCATCGAGTATAAATCGAATAATTTGTGAATTAAATTTTTCCATATCGTCGATAATTTTGTTACATGTTTCTACGACGCTGATAAATTCATCTCGGGTGAGAGAGCCGGATTTAAGGGGTATTAACAACAGTGATAAATCGTTGTTTATTGCATAATTCATACCAGTGATTTTAGGTTTGTTAACAAAATAATCCCCCTCTATTTTCTTCCCTGGCTTCTCTCTTCCAGTTGGTTGGTATATTAAATCAAAAAAACCTGTAATGAATTGGTAATCTCTATAACTACTCCCTATTGGATCATGATTTTTTATCACGTCGGTGACATAATCATTTTTTTGTGGTTCTGGTAAATCAACGGTTTTTCCCCCTGGTGGTTTTTCAGGCCATCCTAGTACGGTTCTAATAGAACTTTGATAGATATCTACGACGTATCCTTCTGTGCTTATCTCAATTGCGGATGATAGCGTCGGTTCATGAACTGTTATAGCGATTTTTGACTCTACTCCAGTAATCGATTTTATTCTACGCGCGAATTCATCATTGATTTGTTTGATTTGGTATGACCCTGTTGGTATCGAAACGACGTTCCAGTCTGGGGTTCCGTCGGGTTTATTCTTATTCGCAAACACTAAAGAATTATTGGGTTGTTGACCACCAAATGATTTTGATCTGATATTAGGCCAACTGTGATACACTCGTAGTTTTGCTAGCGCTATCTCCTTCACTGGGACCGGAGAGGGGAAATTCACACTGAATTCTGGATTCGTTGATGTTATTGATATCATGCTTGTTTGTACTGGGTTCGTGTTCTCCACTATTTGTTGAAGTAATTCCTGCGGTGTTGTCATTGTTATTATACTCATGTTGTATTTATAATTTTGGTATCGAGGAATCATAAATACTGACCATCACTGAGAACTCACAATCTGGTAATGTTGATATTATTGAGATCATTTTGTTTTTTGGGTTCGTGTTTTCTGATTCCATCGGTGTTGTCATTGTTATTATACTCATGTTGTCGCTCTAATTTTGATATCGCGGAATCAAAAATACTGACCATCGCTGAGAATTCACTATCTGATATAATCGTATTATCGAGTGACGACGATATCATCAGGGATAATTGCGAGTATGCGGTTGATGCAATATGAAATTGAAGTAAGTAATTCTGCAGTTTACTCTGGCTGCATGATGATATCTTTTTTGCTATCCCGGTTAATATACCCCCGATTGTAACCACCGCAGAAATGCAAATTGGAACTACGACCGGGGCAATCATTGTAACAGATGCTAGTATTATTCCGGCGCCAGTGAGAACGCTTGACACCGAGTATATAATAACATCAATTGCGGTGATTCTTCGTCGGTATTTTTTTATTTTTATTTGATACTCCTCAGTGAGGGTTTTGAGTCTATTCTGAAATTCTCTGACCTGATCATAGCGACATTGCGTTGATGAAATCATTTTTATTTTAAAAACACTAGCGTTTTCAATTGTGAAATCCTTTCAATTTAGTTATTTACTTAAATCCGCTACGAATTCCACATACCACGTTATTGAAACCCCAATCAAACTTTTATCAGTATATGTTATAGTGAACTTTTCAGTTTTATCCTTGTCGATGATCGTTGAAATCGTATTGTTGACCCCGGATGAACTCGACGATGATATATTAAATTGAGTTAATGGTGTTACTAGTGTTAATCGATAAATACCCTTGATAGTAGCTGTGATATCTAATTTGTTGTTTGCAGGTGTCCACTCAAATGATCCGTGTTGGATTGTATATACTACGTTGTTGGTTTTCTCATGAGGAATTTTTGTTTTTTCAATGATTGTTATCATCCTCGAAAAATCACCTTTGACGGCTTCGATGAAAGTTTTCGTCTCATCGATGGATTTTTTAATATCAGGGAGTTTTATTTCAATTTTATCCAACTGGGTTCCAATAAATTTATCAATGATATTTCTACGAAAAACTGAAAACTGTTTTCCGTTATCTTCAATTTTAGATTTAAGCGTTGCCAGTACAACCACAAAATTTTTTAACTCATCGTTGAGAGTTTTTAATCGATCTGTAATCGTCGAAACGAGTACACCCGGTTTGAGTTTACCCTGATCGGAAAATAACGCGATAGTATCCTCGATTGCGTTTTGTTGTTTAACCAAAATATCATCCAGAGAAATATTACTGGTTTTCAATTTACCCTGATCGGAAAATAACGCAACGGTGTTCTCGATTGCGTTTCGTTGTTTAACTAAAATATCATCCAATGACACATCACTGGATTTCAATTTACCCTGTTTGTCTTGAAATACAACTATTTCATTAGGATCAACACTTGTTAAATTTAACGTCTCAGCGATTTCATCTTCAATTATTTTTTTTATATCCTTGACAGAATCAGGTGGTGCTGTGCCATCGGGTTTGGGTTTCAAAGATCTCCCCCAAATATCAATCATGTTATTGTAAAACTCTTTCTCTCTCTAAAATGCGATTGCTAGTGTATTCATTCACGACAACATGTGGTGGTTTTCCGCTTGGGTTACTCAAGGAGTTAGAAATAGCGTCAAGGACATTTAATACTTCGCTGCCACATATTGGTGGGTCATTCCTTTGTTGTGTTGGTAGCGTAGAATACCAAGTCTTCATTGGAAGGGTTTTTATATACCGCATAAACTCTTTTGGTGGGGCTAATCCATATGAATCGAAATAAACAATCCCACGTGGATCAATAGCGTATGCAACCCAGTGAGTACCAGGTCCGGTGCTGTTATCGAGATTAATAATACCTGTTTCAGTTTTGTTTGGTTGATGTGGTAATTGATCTTTCATAAAATCACCTCTGAAATTTTTAATCACTAGTTTTTTAGCCGCATCCATTAAATCAAAATTGGACATGGGAACCATAGGTTCCTCAATTAATAAATCGTTCCTGGTAGTCTTAGACCCTTTCCGCTGTACCACGAATACGGGGTTCCTGGTAGTCTTAGACCCAATCCGTGAACGGATCGTCCCTTTTTTTTATATCCTTTCCCAGTTGCCTTCTTTAGTGCCATTCCTCCTGCAGTACCAACGGCTCCTAACGCCTCCGCCTTAGCCACCGCTGGGGCAGCCGCTGCAATCAATGCTGGAATCGCAGCTAACAATGGAAATATACCGCCTGTTTTAATCATATTTTTGATAGCAGCTGCAGAGAGAGTAATCTGAACACCTTTTTTGGCTGCAAGTGCATCATTGAAATGTTTTATTTGACGAGTTGTCAGCGATAGTTTATTTGCACCACCAGTCATTTGGTTGGGTTTCAACGTGATTGTGGTTCCACATTTTTTAGCCGATTCCGATTGCAATTTTTTTAATTGACCGGGAGTTAACGCAACACTAATAACACTATATGACATTATACATAATTGATTGATTCTAAATCGTTTACAATTTCAATTACATGTTTTCTACTGGGGCATCTACCACTCTCATTCTTCCACCAACACCTTCAAGTAGCATTGATTTATCACTGAGAATGACAGCAACCGCTCTATAATTCGGGATAAGGATAGGAGGTACCCCACCAACTGGTGGACCAGTCGGACGGGTTACACGGGCTCTAAAGTGTATATCAACGACAGATTGTCTTGTTAAATCAAGATGTTCAAGTGAAAAGTAATAAATCGGATAGAGGCTTTTAAAATCCAATTGCGATATTTGCAAACCGGTATCCACATTTTGATCACGTGCCATAAATGACAACAGGTTATGATAGACACGTGCAATATGATTCTGACCGTAATCAAGTTGTATATCCTCGGATGGTTCCTGCTGTCCGTTTATTCTCAGCGAGACTTCATTAACACCTAACTGATCAAATATCATATGGCTTCGTTCTTGATTACCAATTCGCGCATTATTCTGTAACGCTACGAATATATGACGTGGAGCTGAAACACCTTGTTTTGATGCCAGGTGCCATGTGAATGTACCATCAACACTGTCTTGTTTAATATCCGTAGTCACTGATAACCAACTCAACAATGATTTTCCTCCTTGGTCCATAAATGATAGTAGTCGCTGTTCTTCTGTGATTGATGGAGTTAATACTGGCATCCACAATGATAGTTTTGTTAAAATGACTTTACCGGGAGCAACCCCAGCATTACGCCAGATTGCATCATCATCAGTACCCTTTCGTACAAGCGCTACTGTGTGTTTAGCTCCATAAATAACTTTTCGGACGTTTCTACAGAATCCAAATATATGATGCAGTGGAATCGCACATGAAAATCGTCGACGCTGCCCATGCAACGTTGCTACACGTGTTGCAAATCCTAAATTGAGATTACCATTAACGCCTCCGAGAATATCAAACGCAGCTCCGGGTCTAGTTCGACGTTCTGGATTAGCTGCTTCCTGTTGACCGGCTTCTGCATTATCTCTTGCTGTCAACACTTTAATGAATTGAAGGTGATCAGCGTTATCAGAGGTATCCTTTGCAAACATCATAGATGGACCCGCTGATCTTGTATAATCATCAGAATATCTCGCTAACCCTATGATTGTTGTGGCCACATCAACTTCACGGTCAATGGATTCAATTTCTTTTCCATCAATGAGATATCTAGGGCTTTCAAATAACGCCATTATGCCGTTTTTAACAAAACCAACTCGGACATTTGCGTTATTGTCATATGGGGTATCAGCTGCAACATTTGTTACAAGTTCTCCTTCTACTTCAATAAATGCCTCACACGGTAGAAAATATTTACTGGTATCATGAACTTGAAGTTCAATTCGCGATCGGAGATCTGGTTGTACTGCGTGATAAGAATAAAATTGAAAATCGCGTACAGAATCATTCTTGCCAACTGGGGCATCCATATCAAATGCTGGATCAGGTGACCTTTTGAACATTTTATTCTATTTATCAGAGTCTAAATCACGATTTTTCATTTCATCGTCGTGTTTTTTTAAAGCCACTTCCTGCTATCATGTTTGCTATCATGTTATTTTGGTCCCCTTGATTTATCAAGGGAGTCACCATCGACGCTAATTTTTCGTCTACTGCGTTATTTATAATTCTACTAACACTTGCAGGCATTTCCGCTGTAGATGGTAACGGTTTCTTTTTTCGTAAATCACTTCGTGATTTCACTAATGATGTTAATTTATTCTTCGCAGTTGAAAACGCTTTTCCAGCAAGATCTCCAACAGCACCAATACCCTTATCACGAATAACTTCAATTGCTTTCATTCCTAGTTGTTTAGCCAACGGCATCACTTTTGGAGCCATTCTCGCAAATAACCCTGCAATGGTATTGCCTAAACCATCTCCGTAGTATGCTCTATAAACCGGAAACCGTGAATTAACTACGTAGACGGGGGTTGGTTTATCATGATTGTAGTGTATGATCATTATTTGAAATCAGAAACAATTTTTCAATTGGAAACGCTAGCGTTTTTGTTCAATCCCGGTGATTAATCACTGTGATACCCACTTTCCACTAACTCGTCAATGAAATCTCGATATGTTTTGATATCCATGATACCACCCTGAAATAATCGTCTACAGATATCAGCTGCTTCATTAATAATTTCCGGTGAGTTATTTCCAGCTCGGAAACCTCCTACAAGAACTTCTAATCGTGATATATCATTGATAACACTACCAGGACATGAAATCCTTGGATTCTCACTGGAATCTTGCAATCCACTTCCGCTATAACCAGTTGCTTCATCCATTTTTTCTTCTTCATCCATGGATTATAAATAATCAAGAGAATCATCATCATCAGGTGGTAGTTGTTGTTTTTTAGGAGAGTAGAGTAGTTTCTTTGCAGGTTGCTGTCACCGCCTTTGCAATTTTGGTGGTTTTTGTTTTTGTTTTTGTTCTTCAAATCGTTTATACACGTTACCCACCGCATTGATATATCCATTGTATGATGGACTATCTGTCTTAATTTGACTTTTTTTCAGTTTTGATCTTATAGAATATATCAGCCCAGTGAGTTATATTTCTAACATATTTATGATGTTCTGGTTTCAACATTTTTTTTCTGTTTTCATAAGTCGTAACAACAAGCGCAGGAATATCTGCTAGTTTAGTCTCATCAATTGCTGCTAACCCGGTCTCGGTAAATCTCACGCGTAAATCATCAACTGTTCTTTTTGATTCTATTTGTTCTGTTTGTTCAGTTTTCGCTGCTATTTTTTCGAGTTCACCAATAACAGATTTTCCCGTCTCGGGAACATCTCCCAGTATAGCACGCTCTATCCCCTTCGTTGCTGTGGTTACTGGTTTAAACAATTCTTCGGATCCCATAGCAAAATCAGTCTGAAGACTCTGTCGTTGTTGTAGTTTATTCCGTACAGAGTCACGAATTGGTACAAATCTCCTGATTGCATCCAGTCGTTCACGAGCCAATCGGGTTGTTAATGCTTCATTGACCATTATTTGAAATCAGAAACAATTTTTCAATTGTAAAACAATTTTTCAATCCGACCTAACACCATCGATTTTTGACATCCCTTGAGGGTCGGCTAAAAAAAAAATGATTAATGGTCGGGCAATCAAATAATGATAAATAGTCGGTCAATCAAATAATGATAAATGGTCGGTCAATCAAAATTGTTCATTTTCTTGAATTAACGCCCGTAGGTTTCTAACTTTAGAATTAACCTCCTTTTTCAATTCGTATTCGTACCCCAATTCTTTTCGTATTCGTTCTACGATGGTATACAACGGAGCGAACACACTTACGTCACTGGAAAATGCGAGAGAGTCCTTAATAGAATTCTGAATTCTTTTGATGAGCGCATACTTCTTTGGTAGCATATATTTATTGTTGTTAACTCCGTATTCTATATCCTGAAAATCAGACATGATTTGATCAGGATTTAACCCATCTGATAGTTCAATATCCCAACTTTTCAATTTTGAAATCTCGGATAAAATGCTATTCATGTTTTCAGAATTCATTATTCTATAACAATTATATATTTCTAAATGAAAAATATGACGCATTAGACATAACTAAATTGAATTTTTTGTCCCGTCCTTTTTGAAATAGCCGATCGACAAACCCCCTCTGCAACGAATCGTACTGAGGCTCTACAAATATTGAAATACTTGCCGGCTTCATATATTGATTTAAATATTTTTTCTTCGCTAGTTGTTGTATTCAAAGATTTTACTGGTTTCACTTTTTTTGAACAAATGCCAGTCCTTCCTCGTTTGGAATTCTCACTCTGTGTGATTGCTTGCAGATTTGATAAAGAATTGTTCCTTGGATTAGAATCCTTGTGATCGATAACAAAACCATTTTTGATCAATCCATTGAAACATTCAAATACGAAACGATGATTGTAATATTTCTTCTTTCCAACAGTAAAGAACAAATACCCCATACCATTATCCCACCCAACTGGGTTCTTCAGTCTACAGTGTCTTACAACACCATCACTGGATGCTTCATAATTTGTACTCACTGGGTGTGGTCTGAATTCCTGGTTCATTAGTATACTATACTATTTGTCTAATTCATTGACTGATCCATTGCAGTGATTCATTATACATAAATCTTTCATTTAGACATTTGTTTTTAGTATAGCATGAAGGAGTTCAAGAGACTGACTTCGAAAAATGCTGAATTCAATGCTGATAAGGAGTTTAAGAGATTATTAAAAATCAATCCTAAATTTAATATCGATAGACCCAAAAAACGTCCAAGAGACGGAAACATGAAAGAGTTTAAGAGATTATTAAAATTAGTCCTAGATTTAATCTCGATAAACCCAAAAAACGTCCAAGAGACGGAAACATGAAAGAGTTTAAGAGATTATTAAAAATCAATCCTAAATTTAATCTCGATAAACCAAAAAGACGTAACAAACGTTCAAGAGACGGAAACATGAAAGAGTTCAAGAGATTATTGAAAATCAATCCTAAATTTAATCTCGATAAACCAAAAAGACGTAACAAAATCGATCCTAGATTTAATCTCGATAAACCCAAAAAACGTCCAATAGACGGAAACATGAAAGAGTTTAAGAGATTATTGAAAATCAATCCTAGATTTAATCTCGATAAACCCAAAAAACGTCCAAGAGACGGAAACATGAAAGAGTTTAAGAGATTATTAAAAATCAATCCTAAATTTAATCTCGATAAACCAAAAAGACGTAACAAACGTCCAAGAGACGGAAACATGAAAGAGTTTAAGAGATTATTGAAAATCAATCCTAAATTTCATCTCGATAAACCAAAAAGACGTAACAAAATCGATCCTAGATTTAATCTCGATAAACCCAAAAAACGTCCAATAGACGGAAACATGAAAGAGTTTAAGAGATTATTGAAAATCAATCCTAGATTTAATCTCGATAAACCAAAAAAAACGTCCAAGAGAGATTACCCCTGGAAAGATGCTCAATTCAATCTCGATATAGTTTCTAATACACCAAAGAATACAATTCTTGATAAAGCCATGATTAGTAAAATCAGAGACTGTTTTAATGAATTCAAGCGTGATGGAGCATCTTATTGTTGGTAAACATTTCGAATTGATGGTGTTGTTGATGCTACCATGACTGATGAAAAAGCAGCAGTGATAATTTCACGTGTTGGGGAAAAACGGCATTTTTTCCGAATCAAATTCATTATCGAAGTCGATGGCAAATGGATTATTAAGGATAAATTTGAACCAATCCTCAAGAATAAAAAAGCTGTCATTGTGAGTAGAGATTCCAAACCAGGGATTCTAACCGGCATTGATAAACCATACTACGAAAGATCTTATCCCGTAACAGCAATGGTTTATGGGATATATCCGTTAAATGATAAACCCGATATCGCAAAACTAGCTCCTATGAAATATTCGTCAGGGCTTAATTGTGTAGCAGAACGAATAATAGAACACTTCACAAATGCATCCCGAGGAAATAAACTAACTGATCTGCGACATAGGAAAATAACCGAGTGGGAACTGACAGTGAAACAGCATGGTGCAAAGATTTCTGATATAGCTAAATTAGAAACATCATTACGATTCCCAATAACCGTTATGACGATAACCGGAGAGGTTTTATACGAACCGAAATATAACAAAAATGGAGCACCAATACAGATTATTGATCATAACAAACACGCGTGGACACCTGCGGTAACAATATTTCCACGAGAACGAACCGTGAAATATATCCCTAAGGAGTTCGTCGGGGATGTTTTCTATGAAGAGAAATTATTTGATGCTATTCATGCGTTGTGTAAGGATGATCCTGTGTCAGTGTGGTTACTTAGAAGTGATGAAGAATTCGATCAATTTGTAAAACCAAATGGTGAATTATATCGCATTGAAGAATTAGATAACAGAATGATAAAAATCGCTAGTGATTTTTCACCGGAGAATTCCTATGAAAAACTACTCACGGATAGTTTTACTATTCCATCAGTGGCAGCTCACTTCGCAAGAGAAAAAAACTCATGGCGTCCAACACGAAATGATTTTCTCGAGGATGTTAAATTGAGTTGCGTCGAATCTGGTCATGGAGGACTGTGGAATACGAAATACTCACGTGATGGTATGATTTCAATTGATATATCCGCGTGTTATCCCGGAAGTTTTCTCGGGTATGGGGAATGCGCTGAGTACTTCAAACGATTTGGACACCCCACGCATGAAATGACTCGTGTTGCGATTAATGGACCATTGCCTGATTTTGATTTAACCGGATTCGCTCGTGTGATATCATTTGAATTAGCTACAGGGTTACATCCGTGTAGTTATGTTTGGCTCGGTAGACACCTATCTGAAAAACACTGGATGCCAATAGTGCTATTGAGATATATGATTGATTGTGGTATGCTAATATCGTTGATTGTTTCCGAGGCTATTATATGCTATCGAGCTCAGAAAGAAGTTTGGCTACCACAACCCGATCTAGATAGAATAATCAACGAACTACGAAAACAGTTTCCAGATTTCAGTGAAGAAGAAATCATAAATTGGTCTAAGAAGTTATTTGAAATTAAAAAAGAACAAGCAAAAGATCTCGGAAGAAGAATAATCGGTAAATTTACCCAGGGTGGACGATACGATAACGCAAAATATTCTTCGCGGTTGATCATAGATGTCGCTGAATACGATTTTATTGTAGCGGATTTAATGAAACAGGGAAAACTTGTATCCCGTAAGGATGCTTTTCTATCCAATGGTGAGAAATTAGGTACGGTTGTTACCTACTGTGATGGATATAATTCCCAGTACACACACTTAAGAAGTTCAATGTTAGCCTATGCTTCTATTAATCTATTTTCGATGATAAATAGATTTCCTAATACCGCGGTTAGAGTAGCCACTGATTCGATGTATATACATAATAAGTACAAATCAACTGTAGCGGCATTCACAGATCCCGAAGAAAATTGGGGGCGTTGGCGATTTAAAAAGGAGATGCTACATGAGTATTGTGAATCCGCAGACGTTGCCATGGATGATAAATATATTTGTTGTAACCGTATTGAAATTCAATCAGAACTTTCTAATGCACCACCGGTATCTGATCCAGTATGTAGATACAAGACAGTTTATTTAAACGGTTGTGGTGGGTCAGGAAAGACAACTCGTGCAATTGAATTATTTCGTCGTGGAAACGCTAGCGTTTCTAACATGATTGTGCTAACACCGACTCACAGACTCGCCAGAGAGATGATACAACGAGGGGTAAATGCTTGCACTTATCACAGCTTCTTTCGATGGAAGGGTGACAAATGGACTCCTGATCGAATGGGTGATAAATTCATTCCTGAAATCATAACCTGGGATGAAATATGCACAGTGTCATTAGATGTATTAAAAACATTTCTTGAGTGGTTGTTAACCAAAAACACAAAAGTCGTCATGTGCGGGGATCAAGGCCAACCACCACCATTTGTCGGTGCATCTCCACATGAATGGCTAAAGGGTTTTGTAGACTACTATGAAGAAATCAACACTGATTATAGATCACTTGATGAACGATTACGCGAGTTCAAAGCGCTAATTAGATTACAACCGGATAGAATCCAATGCGAAATAGCGCGTGAAGTGATTTCAGAAACCCCAATGAATGATTTCTGGGAAGCGTGGAGACCAAACGATTTGATCATTGCAAGTAGAAAAATAGTCAGGGATACACTTCAGATGAAGTTATTTGAATTGCATAAAGAAAAATTTGCAACGCTTCCAGTACCCCTTTGTTATAGGCCATCGGATACACGAAAACAGAATATTGAAGTTGATATTCCAGGACAGAATGAAAAACAAATTCTGGTATTAAATGATATTGTGCTGGTTGATATCAATGTCGTTGAAGATGCATTGCGTGCTAATAAATCCCCGTGGACGCTAGGATACGCAGCAACAATACACTCTTCACAGGGATTGACTATATCGAATACAATTGTTTGGATGGTGGATAATCACATCGAATGGTCAAATTTAGTCTATCTCGCAGTATCCAGAGTACGAAACATAAATCAACTTCGAAGAGTTGTTTTCGATGATAATGACACAACAATAAGTGATATTGATGTTAGCATCATTAATAAAAAACTCTCCGGTTACAAACAACAGGACAAAAAAAAACGAGAATTTGATATTGATGCTGAACTAATAATCACTTTGAAGAAACAACAGAATAATCACTGCGCGAGTTGCAATTGTATAATGCGTTGGCAGTATTCGGATAAGGATCCTCGCCAATTTACCGTAGACAGAAAAAATAACAATCTCGGTCATGTCAGAAATAATGTGATGTTGACTTGTCTTGAGTGCAATAGACGCAACGGTGCTAGTTAAGACCATGCGGTGGCAATTGAGTATCCTCGGGAATCACTTGTAGTTGTTGTCGAGTAAAACCCCGCTGAGGGGCAGTTGAATACAGTTTATAGACTGGAGGTCTACCAGTTGATCGTGTTATACTAGATATCTTATGCGTAGTGACGCTCCAAATAGGATCAGTAGCCCTTTTTCTACCCCCTTCAAGCTCTCCTGGTTCGTATAAGTACCTCACAATGACACTACTACCAAGAATTGGTTGGGAAACGCTAGCGTTTCTAGGGAAATCTTTTTGTGGTTGTACGGGTATTGACTTCTTTTTAATCGCGTTGATAGGTTTCATGTTGATTGTTCTAGTAATCTCGTTATTCAGTGCAGTAATCACAGATGGTAATCTTTTAACCCATTCACGGGATCGCTTTTCTTAAATGAATTCTTTTGCGTATTGATATCCAAATAACCGCTCAGCAATCGTCCGATTAAATCGTTCTACAATTGCCTGATCGCGATGTAGCGCAGTATGCCCTCGTCGTATGGTGACATTATGATGTTTCATTGTAGATAACACTGCACCCTGAAATTCCTTGCCAGGATCAACCTGCAATAGATTTGGCCAACGCAGAGGACCTCGTCGATAAATCCTTTCAAATGCAGAAGCGACTTCAGTGGCTGATTTTGTTTTTAACGGTTCTGCTTCTTTGTATCGACTTGCAATATCAACTACGGTTAACGCATATTTGTAACCACGATCATGTGGCAGAAATAATATATCAGCCTGATAAACTTCATTAGGAGCGGTCACATCAAAATGCGAGAATTGAATTTGTTTAGGCGGTGGTAGATAAATTTGCCATAGTGCCTGTTTGGATAACCAATTAGCCGCAGTGGTTTTTTTCACTTTTGCAGCTCTAGCGAGTTTATTGATTGCAGCGTTACCCCTCCAGTATCCCCTCGGAGAATAATAAATTGATTCCATATTATTAATTACCAGCACCTAACATCAATTTACTTTTCATAGCCGATTTTATCAAAAATGAAGACAATTTTTCTTTGAAGGATTTATCAGGAATAGCATTTAACGCATGAATTAATTTCACATCCGCGAGATGCCTGTTTTGCAGATTGCTGCTTTTATAAGCAACATCATGAAGGTGACAGGCCTTATCAATGGCGTTTATTGGTTCTTCACCGGGGTTGGGTTGATTTTGATTATTGAGTCTGATATCAAGTCTGGTTCCTGGTCCACAGTAGCTATATCCTGGGAGGTGCTTTTCTCCGGGGTATTTTGCCCATGGGGTTCCAGGGAGTTTTGCTAATTTGGCTGCGATATCACCTCCTCGTTTTTTTTTAAATCAGATCTCATAGACACAAATCTAAATTTCTTTGTACCACATTGCACGCATTTACCAGAAAGCGCTGATCGGTTATTTTTAGTTGTAATCGTCGTCAAGTCATCTGTGCCAGTACGCGTTTTACACTTCACACAATATAGATCCATAATTTATGTATAGAAATATGGATATAATTGATTTTTCAGCGACTAAAACAAGAGAACCAATTAAGCATCATGCAGCGCTACCAAACTCTATCCGGATGATTATAATCGGGCCATCTGGATCCAGTAAAACGCAATTGTTACTCAATTTAATAATGAGATGGATGAAGTGGGATAAGTTGTATTTAATTGCCCCTAGCGTAGATGATCAACGATGTTATGAAGTGTTGAAGGATTTTAACGAGAATGCATCAGAAATTAAGGGTGAGAACGCCATTGATTTTATAACCGATATCGATGAAGCACCGAGTATTGATGATATTGATGGAGATATTAACAATTTAGTCGTATACGACGATATAATGTTGGATAAACAAAAAAATCCTGCTAGAATATTTTCCCGTGGGCGTCACAAAAACACTGACGTGATATATGTCACTCAACGCTACACTCAGGTTCCAAAAGTCATCAGAGATAACTGCAATTTATTGTCTGTATTCAACGGAGTTGATACTCATACGCTACGAAATATTTGGCAGACATGGTGTTCTGATATGGACTTCAATCAATTTAGAGATTTCTTTAGTCATGCTCAGTCGACTCCGCACGGATTCGCAACAATAAATTTACATGATCCTCGGACACGATATCGTATCGGACTGGATCAAATATTCGGTTAAAATCATTTTATTATTTTTATTAACCCATAGCAGCTTAGAGGGTGGATGACAACAAGTTGCGACCAAAATTAATTAAAAAATCGTTTTCATTTTTTTAGTTAAAATGATTTCGTAGGGAGATTTCAATCAATTTTTTGTCTGAAAACGTTGTAGGGTTTGCCCCTGAGACATTTTTTTTTGATCGTAGGAAGGCTCGTTTTAGGATTTCAATCAAAATTTTGCCTGAAAACGTTGTAGGATTCACCCTCTCTGCTGCTTGTTTAAATCGTTACCCGACGCAGCTTTTGATACAGGCGCGCATTTTTCAAAAATGACTCCGTACGCGATTATCAATTTTTTTCTGATCCTGCGATGAAACCTGATTCCCGAACAAGAATATAACTTCTGGTTCAGGATACAAGTAAATGTTTCTTACCCTGCGAAGCATTCACCGAATAGGAAAGTACAAGATCTTGCGGATAATACACCGTACCCTAATCTCGTAACAACCCGAGTTGGATTTGTTAACAACAGTATTATGGCGTTGTTTAGTAGAGCACGATATATGATCGACGGAAGAGAGATCGAATATATCGAACATGATGTTGATGTTGCTACACCAATATTAGATCTAGGTCGATATTCCTATGATTATATAAGATCAGCTGGTCAATCGACGATGTTCGCTAAGGATACTTTCAATTATGCTTATACTATTAAATATCTTTAATTACAGACTCCAGTAGCTACTGCGTCTGATCCACAACCAGATCACATTGAACATGTAGCTAGATCAGCAAATCCTTTTGATAGTATAATAGATGATAATCTTAATTTCAGTGCATGATTTACAGCAAGTAAAGCGATGTTATATAACAATGGAAAATTTTCCTGTGTAATTCATCTATCTTATATTTTTGATTTCTGTCGTAATGTTAGAAAGGTTATATTTGGAGCTAAGCATACAGTAGTTTTTGTGAGAAAAAGTAATGACAGTGATGCCATCTGGCATGCTGCTGGTGTTGCTAACGGTAAAGTAATTTTATCGAAACTCTCATTTGTGTTTCCGGTGATGAATTCAATGTACACCACAGAACAACGGTTATCATTTATGGACCAAGGTGTTATATCATTGATGTCATGGTTCACCTAAGAACAACGGTTGTTATCATTTATTGACCAAGGTGATATATCATTGATGTCATGGATGGGATTTACGACGTCTGCAATATCAAGTACTACCCCGGGTATTTTTACATGGAATTTCATCAACAAAGAGTGTTTCCGCTCCCAGGCATATCTTTGTTGTGTTACAGTATATAGCAAGATTTGATCCGGTTGATAAACAACAACGTTCTCACACGATATTTGATAAATTAGGTGTTAATGAAGTATCATTGAGGATAAATGGTCAGCAAGAACCTTCCGAAGATATTTTGCTTGTTTACGCTGATAATCAAATAGCACGCGCATATCATCCTTTATAGAATGTTATGGGGCACGATCAAAACGTTGATACTGGTCAACACATATCACAATTGGATTTTACAACATTGTATCATATTTATTTTTTTTCGTTGCAACATCTCGATCTAACTAGACAAATCGTTGTTGATATACATTTCCGAGCTCGCATACTACAACCTCCTGCTGACAGTCATTATAGAGCACTTGCAGTTTTTTCAGTGACAAATCAATGTTACTCGAAGTTGCTGGTGGGAGAAAGAGAGTCGCTGACGGACCGATTGAAAACATGTAAATATTTTCACAAACATATAAAACACGAGACAATTAGACCAAACAAGTATCAATGAAAAATGTCATACAGTCATGTTGACATCACGTTAACGCAAGGTCAGGCAAAGAAATTGCAATAAAACACGCACGTATATAAGGGGGAAAACTAATTTTAAAGCGATATCAGATTGCCAATTGCGGACCAAAAAGGTATCGTTAACTAAAACTCAACTCAACCAATTTAAAAAAGCGCTGAAAGCAAAAAATGATGTTCAATTTGAGTTTGCTCCCTCCGCGGTCAAAACGATGACAGCTTTAAATATCACCAACAACGTTTATAATTTTATCACTCGAGGTTGTAAAGAAATTTCTCAACGATGTGCTATCTGAGACATTAAACCTGTTAGATGTATTACATGATGGAACTGTTATATTTCAAGACCGATAAGTTAAATTAAAAACGAATAATATCTCCCTCGAGTACATTTTAGTTAAACTCAATACGGCAACAGTAAATTATATCGCGGTGTTTGACTCAACAGCTGGGATTAAACCCGGGGTTCTTTATTCAATCGTCTATAAAAAAAAACTAACGTCACTGAGCAAAAAGTATATATATATTCGACAAATACATTAAAAACGCTACTATCCGAGTATGATGCTCATATAAATCAGTTTACGTGTGTACAAAAGCACTTTGAAAATGTAGGAAAAAAAAAGCAAACATTGATGGGATCTTTGGAATTCCGCCAGAGAATATAATCTGATATTAAAACCATCGAATATAGACTACCAACGTTGCGAACCGAACATGATGTTGTGTTAGGTCAATACGGAAATGTCAGCAAACATTTTTTGAAAGGTTGATAAAGCCGCAGATGAGTTTTTAGGTAAGCAAGCAGCAGTTGCTATACAACTCGCCGAGATTATTACAAAACTCGCCGCCATGAAAAATATTAATCGGCGATTAGGTGTTGTTAGAGAACAGAAATCATTTTTAGATTTGTTCACGATAGCACAAAATATCATTGATATTAAAAAAACCCGTCGAGAGATTAAAAAGACTCGTGATGATATAATCACTGATTTCCTGCTATCGCCACCCATCTCGATAAAGTTAAAAAACATCATAAAGAAAATAACAATAACGTGTACAACATGAATGTTTCGTTTGGACGCCTACAAATAACATTATTAATATCACCGCGGAGATCAAATGTATATACAGATTAACTTTAGTTTCACCATTACAGTTTAATATATCATTGAGTTCATCTAATGGTGTTAATACTGTAAGCGCGATAATATATAAGGGATCTATTGAACAATTTACAATTATATCTTTCACTCGTAATTTAGCTCGAGTGTCAGTTATATAGTACATATACTTCATAATAGATTTAAGAAAATAATGTATAATAATGACCACTCAACAGTATCGATACGATCATTTCCGCGAATTACAAACTAAACTAAAATTCTTACCGACACATAGGTGAAACAATATAAGAGACATATTACCCACATTAATATAATCGTGTATTCAGTTTCAGGAGTCATCGCTGTAATATGTGTAATATTATCGTCGATAACGATGATCGCTTCTGTAGTAGTCAAATTTTGTATTTCAACAGTTACAACAATCACAAGGGCTTTAGGGATCATCACCAAAAGAATATTCGCGTAGTCTACAAGATCATAATGTTAAATTACACTCGGTGTCATCCGCGTATTCGCAAATGTCCGCGATGATATTGTCTGGCCTCGATGATACGGTAATATCCGATGACGACTCCTCCGCGATGGTTAACAGTTATGATACCTCGATGTCAAAATTAGACAAACATAAAAATATAATATTTCTAACAATGGCATTGACAACTCCACCATAATTACTTCAGCGAATAGTCGAAAACACAACCCCGGTAACAACGACGATGGTATCAATAACATCAAAGAGTCCGGAATCCACCAGTGATTTTCCAACTCCGATTCCAGTAAGCGAGATATCACTCACTCAAATACCTTCGCTGTCAACCGCGATCGAGATAAATTTTCCCTGGAACACCGTGGATATATATAAATGTTAGATCAGAACTATATTTGGTTGGCCTGAACAATCACCGGTGGAAACACCGCTGGTGGTAAAGCCTCGTCCACCTGAACCTAAAAGATCTGATTATACCACAGACAAACAATCATACCAAGAAATTAATCAATCCTACAAGCGAAATTTAGCTTTTGGTCCAATTTATATAGGGGAGGGTGAGTTGCTTGGTGGACAATGTTGGAATTTTTATGTAATTGATGATGGAAAATACAGTCAATGTACATCAATCAGGGAAGAAATATTACAAAATATTTTAAAATCATTAATCAAGAACATAAAATACAATTACAATTATTTATATATTTCTGAGAAAATAATAACGGTGAAATAATTAGACGAGTTGAGGTTTAAAAAAAAAAACTTGTGTCCGATCAGGGAAATATCAACCAAAGGATAGATCAGGCAATAATGGACCATGTGGACAGTGATAATTATCGGTATAAAGAAATACTTTTTCGTAAATATATGATAACGGAAGATAAATTACCGAATTGTAAAGTATAATACATCTGAGTAAAGAAAATCTGTTAACGATGTCATCGATGAATTTTTTTAAATAAATAAAATACTGGTACCAACTATTCTCAAATATAAAAACGATCCAGACGGAACATGTAGACATGTCTCACCGGGCAACGCTTATATAACCTCTGAGATCGCGTTTATTTTTCTTGTGATATCGTTGACGGAAGTTACAAAGCGAATTCTGAATTATCAAATCAATCAGCTCAGGAATATATGTTATATACCTTTTCCCGTCAGTTTTCTCCGGAACGTTTGATCATACAAACACCAATTAATCCAGCATATTTCAACAATACTAATCGTTGGATATCAAACATATATTTTAAACTCGTTAATCAAAATTCTAACCTGATTGATTTATCTGATGAGCAATTGCAGATTACTATTGATGTGAAATAGTAAGTCTTTCATCTTTGAGATTTTTGCGATATTTAAAATAATAATAATAATAATAATAATAATAATAATAATAATAATAATAATAATAATAATAATAATGTATCATCACATGCAGGTGTACATCCATGATATTCACGAAATCAATCACTGGTAATTTTGATATAATATTCGAAGAATTAGGTAACGAATGTATTTTTTACAAAAATCATAAGAACAATACTAATAATAACCATGCCGATGAAAGTAATAGTGTCGAACGATTATATTGCGAAAAACAATTTACTCAGAAACAAAAAAACAAGTAGCTGAGATAGCTTCAATGTTTCGAATTGGGTATAATTATATGTATTATATTTTGGAAAATGCGGAAAAAGCTGTATGAGGGGAAAACACTGAGCGAATGCGACTACCAGAAAACGTTGAACGTGAGCGACAACCAGAACCTGAATTTGTTAATAAATTACAATCCAGGGTTAATTGTTTAACTATTGAAAAATCCGATCTAAAAAATAAAATTCAGATATCCGAAATGCTAACATATCTGAACGGCGATTAATTTAAAATCTGAAATTGAAAATGAAACGTTGCTAAAATCCCGTGATAAAAAAGATTCCACGGTATCAAAAATATCGTTAAAATATCAAAAGATGAAATAGATTCTGTGTTGCAACAATTAAAATCAGAAACTGAATCCTTGAAGCGATCACTCCGCGACGAAGAGTCCACTATAAATGATCCAAATATACAATTGCGAATCGCAAATACACAATTGTCAAAATATGAATCGTATATTGTGAAATTAACAAAGTACAATCGTGTATTAAATAATTCAACTCAGGAAGAAGTTGCATGTGGGTTAATCAACAGAACAGCTAAGTGCGCGAACAAGTTAAATAGTTGCGACAAAAACAATTTCAGCTAGAAAAAAAAAATAATTAGCGTAGAGAACGACGAGAACGACGTCAAAAGGAGAAATTTCAACGACTAGAACAAAAAATGGATTTGAAAATGGCTGAAAGCTTTAATAGCGGCCTAAGAAGAACGTCAGAGAGCATTAATGGTATCTTCAATTGACCAAAGAGGAACAAGATAATTTAAAAGAAGCTTACAGCGTAGTAAGCTAACATAAAATTCAGTTGCTGATTTGAATAATACCAACAATGAGAAATTTTTTTTAGTCACAGTTTTACCAAGATTAAATATTTAATGGATGGGAAACAAAACAAATGCACCGCCGTAAACAATCCATATCACCATTGAAAAATATTAAATGACCACACGCTTTTAATCGACCAACATCTTTTTTAATTCTGCGATTATAACTTTTTCTCGTCGTCGATCTTCGAAAACTTTATTGATGTCATAGGATATCATCTTGATAAGCTCCGAAGTTGGTTGAAGCGATTTTAATTTATCATAATTTCAATAAACTATTTTATTTCGTTCTTCTGACATTATTTTCATATTATCGTGTATTCGTTTATACGTGATAGTATACCATTATCTCGCATTGATTTAAAACCCTTGTATTCTCCAGTGATTAATATACTCGTGAATATTTGACCGTAACCGACCAGATATTTTACTCGATCAAGTTCAATTATCAACTCGGTAATATTTTCGTCGTTCATATACCATAAGAAAGTATCTGTTTAAATGATTATATCTCTCAGACAATTTATTATATAATTTGCTAAAGCAATTTATATCGTCGTATACATCTGACCATGATATTGAAAATTATAATCGTGGTCTTATATTTGATGAATCGCGTTTATAAATTCATCGTGAAAATCGTAGTACATTTAACATCCTGTCCGAATTCTTTAGCGGTTCGATAATAATAATAATTTAAAATTCATCGTGTAGCCAGGGATTGAGATGGTGTTAAATCATGAACTTATTCGAAAAAACTTACAAAGTGTTGATGACATTTCGTAGAGGTACATTAATTTCCCATATATGTTACTCTAGTATTTAATTGATTATATCTTTCAAGCAACTATTTACGCGTCAGTAAAATATACCCGTTTGTTATATTGTTTTGATTACGTTACTAAATGTATACCATCAGGAATAAATTTTACTATCGCTGAATAAATATCAAAATATTTACCCGCTGACTTTATTCATGGAAATTCGATCATTTCACTCCATAATTGCTGTTACAGGTCGTCGTAGTTGATATCTGATTTTGGAGCTCGAATTTATAGACTTTTCATGTTGAGTAACAACACGTAAATTGTATATGCGACTATCCAGAGGATCTCTATTGATGTGATCAACAACAATACCCTTACCAACCAACCATTTAAATCATTCACAAATGAATCAACAACGCGATATGTTGTTTTTATTCTTATGATGGAAATTATCATATAAACTTTTATATTAATGTAGAAAAAATTTACTCTTCGTTTTCAATGTCTAACGATTCCAAAACGAGAAGCTTCATAATCGTCATAAACAGGATCAGAAACACATTCAATATGTTTCATTTTATCTCTTAAACAAAGAGCTCATGAATTATTTTCACGATAATTTCCTGTTATACAATGATGTTCATCAAATACGACATTATATTTCCTCGCGTAATGCCTAAAACGCTATTGAAATATTTTACCACCGCAATCGCAACATAATTTTGTTTTACCTCGTATATAATTGCCACATTTAATGCAAATCGCAAGCCCTCGAGAACCTCGTTTAAACAAATACTGATTATGAACCGCGCAGTATTCTCCCTTGCATTTTTTAGAACATGTGCCCGCTGTTCCTTTAAATATTAAATTGCAATATTTTTTATGCATCACTATGTGAATAATACCCAATACCGTACATTTAAATGAATATATAATTTGCCTAACGCATAAGGGAGACAGTTTCAATATCACCGATATTAAATTACACACGCGGAGGAGGGAATGTTAATCTTGAATATAGAATACAACCATGGATGTGGAAATCAAAAATCTAAAATAGTATCAAGCGGGCAAAGTATGAATTGTTTATAGATGGGGTTGACCATGTATGTTCTACCTACAAACACAACGAGATAATAACACTATGACCGATAAACGAGTAGCTGAAATATTATCAAGGATAGATCGTCATTATAAACAGTATTATATTTTAGTAAAGTTCAATAACATTTCAAGACACCATTGGAAAGTTCATATTAAACGAGAACGTGTGATGACCTCAACAAAAATAAATCGGCGAACGTACACAATAAAACCAGATCTAAAAAAATAACCGTGATCGACAAACTATATTACAATCAAACATATTGTATAACCACATCGATCTATTTAATCATTTTGATAAATCCGCCAGATATAAATACACATTCCCCGATGAGAGTTTCATCGTTGCTGAACTGTCTTGCTGAACGTGTTGTTGAAACATTTTAATAAATGAAACGATTAAATGGTTTAAGCGCGATGATACAATCCAAGATAAATAAATGGACGGAATCGTTTAACGATACAGGAGCTTCAAAAAAACGATGTTGCGGAATTTTAAAAAAAATCAACGGGGAATTATTAGATACACATAACTATGAAAAATGGAGCTCCGATTGAAATCATCGATCTTACTTCACACCCGTGGAGTAATTATGTTAAAATATATCCACGTTATCGAGTAGTACAATATTACACTCGATGACAATATCCATCCGATATGTTACGCTTGGATCGGTAGACATTTTTCAACATCGAAAAGGGCTCCGATAGTAATATTACAATTTATGCTAGATTGTAACATGTTGCCATTGTTGAGTGTATCCAATGCGATTATATAATATCGAGCGCAAACTGAAGTGTTATTACCAACTCCTGTAGAATGCAAGGATTGGGATATGGATTCCTTAGAGTAAAAAACAATAAAAGAGCTCGGAAGAAAAGTAATTGGTAAATTTACCCAAGTTGGATCATGTGATAACAGACGACGTTGTACATTAATAATTTTTGATGATGCGGAAGTAGATTTTATAATCGCGTAGACAATAAGAAACAATATATTTACAAAGATGGGAAAAAAAATAGGAACCATCGTTGAATATTTTGATGGTGAATTACCACATTACGCATCAGATCATCGATGCTCGCTTATGTTTCGATAAATTTATTATCGATGATAAACAACTTTTCTAACATCGCTGTTGGAGTCGGCATATATTAAATTTATTTTAATAACGAACATAAGAAATTAGTCGATGAGCTTACTGCAATCTTGGACGAATGGGGATCATGGAGAATAAAACAGGAAACATTACATGATTACTGTTAATTGGCTGATGTTTCCATCAAGGATAATTACCGCGGTGAAACAATAATATAATGATCATCATTACAATCTGTATACGATGAAATAGCCAGAAATAAAACTATTTATTTGAATGGGCTAGGAGAATGAGGTAAGACAAACCGAGTTATTGAATTATTTGGATCGAATTCTGCCTTCAGGATAGTATTAACACCCACGCATCGACTTGCAAGAAAGATGATTAACCGAGGAATAAACACTTTTAGAAATCATAGTTATTTTCGTTTTAATGCCGATGCTTAAATTTCTGATCAAATGAGAGTACAATATATTCCCAGGATTATAATTTGGGACTAAATATGTACAGTATCACTGATCATACTAAAAACATGCTTGGAATGGTTGATAACAAACAATACCGCTATGATAATGTGGAGAGATCACTGTCTACCACCGATTTCCTGATTATGTCCTCACGAATGGATGAATAAAACTGTAGATTAAATACGAAGAAATTAACACCGATCATCGATCGCTTGAAAAATATTTAAAAACATTAAATGTGGCAATAAGTTAGCAATATAATACAACTCAGTGTGAAATAACACGTAAAACGAGCCCTGAAACATCGATCGCGGATTTTTAGGAAACGTAGAAACCAACAGATTTAATAATCGCGAGTAGAAAGAAATTATTTTATTTTTAAGAAGGATATTTTTCCCGTGGCAGGTTACATTATACCATATACATATTGATACACGACGATAAAACATCAACGTTGACATTCCTGGGACGTCAATGCAACAAAAACTCGTAATTAATGATATTGTGTTGGTTGATATCAGAGCTGTTAGAGATGCAATAAACGCTGAAAATTATCCATGGAGGTTGTTATACATGATGACAAAACATTCATCTTAAGGATTGACTATATCTGATTCAATCGTTAGGATCATCGATGATTTCATAGAATGATCGAACTTAGTTTATTTAGCATTGATAAGAGTAAGAAGAATAAATCAACTTCGCAGAGTATTTGTCGACTTCAACGACAACATCAGTATTATTAGCCGGTTATAAACAACTAAATAAAACAATAAAAGAGAATTTGATCTCGATGTTGAATTTATTTTAAAATTAAATCAACAACAAGAAAACCACAGCGCGGATTGTAATGGTAAAATGGTATGGTCGGGTGAAGATCCACAACAATTTACCGTGGATATAAGAGATAATAGTTGCGGTCATACTCGAGAAAATGTAATGTTGATCTGTCTGGAATGAGTCTAGGACATCTCCCCCCCGGACATTTCCCCCATCCCGGAATTTTCCCCCTACGACATATCCTCCCCGGACATCTCCCCCTGGACTTTTCCCCCCCATCAAATAGGACTTTCCCCCCCCCCCCAGTCATTTCCCCCCCCCCCCCATTATCTTTATACTACTTTATTTATATATAGTAACATTTAGCTTTGATGTATACTCGCACCTCGCATCACCGTTAGTGCATAGGTATGACTGTTGTCACCTGAAATAAATGCATTATCAAATGTAAAATATCTACTTTCCTGACCTCTCTCTCTCTCTCTCTCTCTCTCTCTCTCTCTCTCTCTCTCTCTCTCTCTCTCTCTCTCTCTCTCACACACACATACAATCATGCTTTTACTCATGAATTGGTTTAAATTATTTGGAGATTATATAGATACAGAACAAGTAAGACAAACCCATCTTTACAGTGCATTGTTACATCATAATCCGCTTATGTTGACATCTGGCCTGAGTACTGTACTTAAACAACAACAATTAATTGAACGATGGCTAATCCTTCTGTTGTTTATCTTAAATATACCAAATATGCACAATAAATAAAGGTTAGACTGAAGCCTCTTCATACTTCAAAGAAACCTAAGTAGTATAAAGATAATGGGGGGAAATGACTGGGGGGGGGAAAGTCCTATTTGATGGGGGGGGGGGAGTCCAGGGGGAGATTCCGGGGGGGATATGTCGGGGGGGGGGGAAATGTCCAGGGGGGAGATGTCCTGATACCGTCTGGAATATAATCTAAATCATAACATTAATTCAGTTCCCTCGGCACTAATTGAGTATCATCGGGAATAACCTGTAATTTTTCACGTGTTAATCCACGTAGTGTAGCGGTTGAATCTAATCTATATATTGCTGGTCTATTTTTAGATGTAACAACGCTGGATACATTATGTGTGGTTACACTCCATACAGGAATGGTTGATCTTTTTCTACCGCTTTCAAGTTCACCAGTTTCATGTAAATATCTCACTGTGACGTTATTACCTAATACGTGTTGCGCTGCACAATAACGCCGGGATACATACATACATACATACATACATACATACATACATACATACATACATACATACATACATACATACATACATACATACATACATACATTCATACATACATACATACATACATACATACATACATACATACATACATACATACATACATACATACATACATACATACATACATACATACATACATACATACATACATACATACATATGTATGTATTATGTATGTATGTATTTATGTATGTTTGTGTAAGTGTATGTATGTATGTATTTATGTATATATGTATGTATGTATGTATGTATGTATGTATGTATGTATGTATGTATGTATGTATGTATGTATGTATGTATGTATGTATGTATATATGTATGTATGTATGTATGTATGAATGTATGTATGTATGTATGTATGTATGTATGTATGTATGTATGTATGTATGTATGTATGTATGTATGTATGTATGTATGTATGTATGTATGTATCTATCTATTTTGAAAATGTAACAAAATGAACTAACCCAATAAAAAAGGTCCGTCAATTAAATCCTTCGGTTTGTCGTTATTGACCTTGAATATTTCATTTTTGTAATAGGCGTTTTATTTTAAAAATGACGTTCCAGCAAATGGTCTATTCACCCTCTCTGCTTGCTACTTTATATCTGTTTTTTGGGATGTACGTTATTTTCTTAACACTTTTTAAAAACAAATTTTCTTTGTGGAAGACTAAGGATGAACATTTCTAGGGTTTCTACAAGCTAGTGGAGATTTTCAACGGCAATTGTGAAACAGTAGATCCTACACGGGGAAAACTCAACGTATTCTGTTTTTCTTGAATCGTAATGTATTTTTAAACCGTATTATAACTTTATTGCTGACGTTCCTTAATATGTTCTACACGAAATACTAATCACATTTCCTCATCCATATTGCATAGTAGATTTACTCAGTTTATTGTTAAGGGATATAGCTTTGTAGTCCAAGCCACAACAAACATACGCGTAATAATTGCTTTAAGGAATATGTATGCGGGCTCTGTGAGCATCAAAAATAAGATCAGACTGTTATTGTAAATCAGAATATATGATACAGGACGCCATATGAGGAAATCTAAATATTTAGAAATAGTATTAGTATTGCCTGTCATTATCGTCTACATAAATTAGCATAACGTCTGTCACTTTCGGACGACAGTCAGCGCAATAAATGTATATAAATACGTTCCGCAAGTTCCAATCCTCGGTCGTGATATAATATTGATGCAAACAGATTAATTGTATTAAAGTACCCGATTGATATACATCAAGAAACAGGTCGCGATCATTTGCTGCCCAAAAAAGACAAAGAGGATATTTACTTGCAGATTTGCTAGCCGATAAATCAATTGCTGAACGTTTTTTTAGGTGATCAAAATGTTGACAGGCCTTAACGTTGCAAAAGGATAAGCTTCCAAGATAACATTAACGTATATTGCCAGGAGACATCTTTTACTCACTCAGTTTGAAATATATGCTGCAGTAAAAGCACAGAAAACACAGCCTCCATGAAACAAGTACCACCTTTACTCGGAACAATAATACCACTCTGGTTGCCTGTGTATTGTGCTGCTACATCTAGATAGAATCCACTCTTTTGATCTAGAAACTCTAAGCCAGATCCAGCCAAAACCGTCAGCACCTCCACGTCATCAAATCCATCATACTTTTCTGATTAAATTGTATGTGACTTTTGGCCGAATAATGTAACCAATACCGCGCTCATGGGTTGACGATTTTAAAGTCCTCGTAATATCAAAAGTGCACATCTACAGAATATAAACAACATATACAAAAGTGAATGTTTTTCGTATTGAAGCGCATGGCAAATACTTTGAGTGAGTGACGGTATATTTCACTAAAACCGAAGTGTGGCTTAATAAGGGCTACTATTACTAGCCCTTAAACATCGAACGTATGGTGACAACTAAATGTGTTATTGTGTACAAACTCCTCTCTAAATAAGACAATAATTGTCGAACGGAATGAGATCGTTCTTTAACCAAGGATAAACTTTGTTTGCTTTAATTCTTATGTTTCTCTTCTAAGAAGAAATCAAGAAACAGAGAGAAATATAAGCTGGGCGGACGTATTGTTATTTTATTATAACACACTGTACATACATCTACGGTATATTCGCGTATATAAGACGCGTCTTATACAAATTTTACATACCCCGCACCCAGGGTGCGTCTTCTAATAATGGGCGTCTTATCTATGTAATTTGTAACACGAATTAAAGGTACAGTTTGTGATATTGAAGGACGATTATTGCGGTCGATATTCACGTTTCACGATTTTCATTCCTAGTTGTAAAAACAATTTGGTAAGTGTTCAGTAATGACCACGTGTATCAATCCAATGCAGGCCACTTTAAATTTAAAATCCTATTGTTTCAATGTCTTGTATATCGTAATTATTGCAGATCTAAGTTTAGTCGGAGTAAATGTTTGAAATTCATATAATATATTATACTTAAATAGTTTTGTTTATTGTTATTAATTATCACAGCAAAAACTACGGCGGCTATATAAACTATACTTCCGATTGGGTTGAAAGATACCTAAATTTTTAGTATCTTTGGTGGGTGCGTTCGAAAACAAGACAAGAATTTGTTCAATATTGGACTTAAATATGAAAATCAGTTATACTATATATTTAAATTTTTTATTAACACAATATAATAAACTGTTACTAAATAGTGTTTGACTTGATCAACAATCAATGTACCGTATTTTTCTATTCACCTTCATTTTCATCGTCATCAGTTTCGGCTTCAAATCCACTGAAACTTGAATAAAATTCATTGTCGTCGTCGCGGAATAACTCAATAACTGATGCTAATCGATCCTCACTGGCGTCATTGGTATCGGATGCAGCTGAGTCGTCGTCCAAAGAACTGATATAGCTAGCCGATTCGGTAATTATCCTACACTTTTTGAAGCCATTGATGATTGTCGTAATTTTCACTTTCTCCCATGCCGTATATGATTTTCGCTTCGGCATCGTAACAATTTTATAAATTTTAAAAATGCCAAGCAAATGGATCACTCATTTATATATAACAAGAGACTATTTCCATGTTTATATATGCTAATCGCATACATCGGGCGTTTATTGGTCTATGTACTAACCCCACCCGCTGAAGACTTGGCCTAGCGGATGAAGAAAGCTGCCTCTACATCCGGCGTTTATAGTTCTAGAATCTAGATACTAGGTACTAAACCCATCCGCTATTGGCCTTTGATCTCAACTAAAAATAGTAATGAAGCCTTGTTTACATCCGACGAGTGATGAAACATTTTGCAAATTTTCATTTATGATAAAGGAAAGGAAATCACTGGATATAAATTGCTCACTGCGGCTGATGGCTAGGCTGCGTGCGTCTTACGTAAATTATCTGTTACACAAATCGGAAAACCCGCGTCTTATGTGGGTGCGTCTTATGCTAAATATTTTCCCCATAAATCGTCAAAATCCACGTCTTATATATGGTGCGTCTTATATGCGCGAACATAAGGTACATAATAATGTAGACCTTAGAGGATTGTATATGCTACCTTCAAGCTATACGACTATTAAGACTCATCTGCATTGGTAAATATAGATGCAAGAGTTGTAGTTTATCATGTTTCTTTTCATGAATTTTAAGAGACCTTAAAGTAACTTACAACTAATACAGTTCACAAACATCGATAATACAATAATAACACTATGAAAATTAAAGCAACATGCAAGGGACCGATCTTCAAAGAATAATAATGAATATAAAAAAATGTGCTTTATACACAGCATAGGCTCTAAAAGAACTGTTTACGTACTGTAACCATTTAATTGCCAGATAGCGCAAATATTAACATGATTGACGAATAAGACAATTTGGTAAACAAATATTATACGATAGGATTTTTAGACGTTTTCCGTGAAAGAGAAGGATTTGACTCCAGTGCTCTAAATCACCATAACGTTCTTTTGCAGTCAATATTGCGTTAAGAAAACCAGCAAATCAGTCGTCGACATACATAGGTGTTACAAAATGGGGTGAGACGGATACGTTTATATACAACGCATCTTTGGCTGTGAATGGCAATTTGGAAACGAACTTTCTAAACAATAGCTACACGAATGCTGGTCAAAGCAGTGCATGGTGGGAAGTATACCTTACAAACCTGTATTATATCACTACAATCAAGATTTACCAGAGATCAGATGGTAATTACACGTAATTAGCGTTGTCCAGCGTGTGTTCCTTTTCAGTCGTACGGGTAGGTTATTTCATTTATTGACTCAAGCGTTTTCATTGTCGCCAGAACAACTATGCCCTCGCTTCTTTGTCGTTTTATTTGATTGGTATAATGTTGCTGGAAACGTTGACAAATTAATATGACATTTGTAAGAACCTGTCGTTAACTAAAAACTGTATTTGTTTTTGTCTAGTCGACCTCTTTATTATATCTAACATACAAACTGATTACAATATTTTTTTTATTTTGAAGTAATTGGAATAGTAAACTTGATCATAATATCATTCAATTGTTATTGACATTTACAAGAATTGTACATTTTGACAAGCTTGTATATTTTTATAAATTATCAGGGTATAAAATTATCACTACAAAGACTAATTGAAATATTTCGCTAAATTAAAGAATATGTAAACAGTGATTAAAACATTGTTTTCACAACATTTGATGATTAATAAAAATACATTTTAACAGGCTATAGTGTCTTGAAAACGATAAATATATATCAAGAAAATTAAAAGATCCTGCAGTATACATTCAAGTTATGTAATGAATCGTTACCACCTGCGCAGTGCATAAGCGTCCTATTGGAAAACGGTAAACTAATATATGAGAAGCTAGCAAGGAATATAACTATTGCAGGAATTTTCAAACACAAGACATCTGAGTAGAATTCCTAAATCTATTAACACGGTGATTATGCTTAGACAGATTACGTAATAAACGTAAGCAGCAGAGGGGGTGAACCATATAACTTTTCCAAGCGTCAATTTACCAAACTGAGGCTTCCCGAAATTGCTGATATAGGCCTCAGTTTAGTAAACTGAGGTTTCCTTGAAAATTTTATAAATTTTAAAATAATAATTTAAGCAAAAAATAAAAAAAAAATTTAAAAAAAAAAGACGCCATTGTCGTTGGCGTTCACCCTATGCGTTAACAATTTTTTTACGATCTCACAAACAGACTAATCGCTAACACCTCCTCTTGTAGATCAATCAGATTATTGGACTGGTCAGTGAGTTTGAAATTAATTCTGGTTAGCGAATCATTATGACACCGCATATAGACTGGATTAACGGGAGACTCAATTATTAACCATCCTGGAGGAACTGTTGGTGCAAATGAGTATAGAATATATCCCTGCTGAGCTTGATTTGATTGCTCGAGATTTATTTGATAGCTGCCTTCGATAACGTCACACACTAAATTCAGCGCTATCACCGAGGATATATTCACGTTGAACGGAGCGATAAGTCTGCCACCGCCGTCTGGGTCGTTATTAAATGTCAGAATATTTGTTTGTTGTCGTGATAATTTCTTCCAATCGTCGTGAATTTTCTTAAACCCAGCATCGATGGCATCATTGAGAAGTTTTTCTAGTTCTGGTACGTTATATCCGGGTAGTTTGAATGTGGGGATATCTTCAACGCGGATTATATATTCTGATGCAAAATCTGTTCTCGATCGGGGATTATCGTCATCTAATATCCTTTGAATAATTTTTAAATTAAATTTTTCCATATCGTCGATAATTTTATTGCATGTTTCTACGACGTTGATAAATTCATCTCGGGTGAGAGAGCCGGATTTAAGAGATATTAACAGCAGTGAAAAATCATTATTCATAGCTGTGAAATTTTCAACGAGTTTAAGATCTTTAATAAGAAGAAGGCTCTCTTTTTTATCTATTGTGTGAAGGATGTCAAAAAACCCTGTAGTATTTGTGGGATCTTTATAACTCTTTATTGGATTATCGGGTTTTATCCTGTCGGTGATATAATCACCTTTTACAGGTTCAGGTATATCAACGATTTCTCGTCTAGGTGGTAATTCAGGCCATCCTAGTACGGTTCTAATAGAACTCTGATAAATATCTACGACGTATCCTTCTGTGCTTATTTCAATGGCAGATGATAACGTCGGCTCGTGAACCGTTATAGCGATTTTTGATTCTTTTCCAGTAATTGATTTTATTCTACGCGCGAATTCATTATTGATTTGTTCAATTTGGTAGGACCCTGTTGGTAACGAAACAACGTTCCAGTCTGGAGTCCCGTCTTCTTTATTCTTATTCGCGAACACCAGTGAATTATTCGGTTGTTGACCACCAAATGCTACCGATCTGATATTGGGCCAGCTATGATACACTCGTAGTTTTGCCAGCGCGATCTCGCTCACTGGAACGGGACTTGGGAAATTCACACTGAATTCAGGACGCGTTGAGGTTATTGATATCATGCTTGTTTTCACCGGTGTTGTATTTTTTACTATTTGTTGAAGCAGTTCTTGCGACGACATTGTTATTATTATTATCCCGCTCTAATTTCAGCATTGTCGATTTATACAATTCAGCCATCGTTGAGAATTCGCTATCTGATATTGTTGTGTCATCGAGTGACGATGATATCAACGAGGACAATTGCGAGTAACCGGTAGATGAAATGTGAAATTTAATTACATAGTCGTGTAGTATACTCTGGCTACACGATGATAGTTATTTTTGTGATCCCGGTTAATATACCGGCAATTGTAGCCACCGCGGAAATAGCGATTGGAACTACGACCGGAGCAATCATTGTAACCGAAGATAGTATTATTCCAGCAGCAGTGATTACGCCCGACACCGAATATACGGTGATATCAACCGCGGTTATTCTTCGTTGGTATTTGTTTATTTTTATTTGATACTCCTCACAACGTGAGCTGAGTTTAGTTTGAAATTCTTTGACCTGATCATAGCGATACTGATACACTGAGGGTATTGTCATCTTATTTTAGCAGCATTAGTGTTTTCAATGTAATTGTTTACTTAAATCCACTACGAATTCTACGTACCACGTTACTGAAACCCTGACTAGATTTCTATCTGCGGTCGTTATCATGAACTGTTCAGATACATCCTTGTCGATGATCGTTGATATCGTATTATTGACTCCAGATGAATTATTTGATGATATATTGAATTGAGTCGGTGATACTATTGTTAATCGATAAATACCCTTGACGGCTGCGGTTACGTGTAAAATGTTGTTTCTGGGAGTTCACGCAAATGAACCGTGTTGAATCGTGTATACGATATTGTTGGTGCTCTTATAAGGAATTTTTATTTTTTCAATAACACCTATCATCCTCGTTGCATCATCCTTCATTACATCGTTGAATGTTTTTAGATCATCCATGGATTTTTTAATATCAGGAAGGGTTATTTCAATTTTATCAAATGGGATTCCAATAAATTTATCAATGATGTTTTTACGAAACGTTGAAAACTGTTTCACGTGTTTTTCATATTCGGATTGAAGAGTTGCTAGTTCTACCATAGAATCTTTTATCGTTGTGAGTTTTGATGCAGTCACTGGTGGATTTCTAAAAAATTCTAGCACGGGCTTATCAATATTGTCCACGATGGATTTTTGTAATTTAGTAAACTGATTAAATACAACTATATGATCGTCATACTTATCATTGAAAGATTTCAATGAACTCGTAACGCCATCGAGTGTTACTAATTTATCTGTAATCGTTGAAACAAGTACACCTGGTTTGAGTTTACCATGATCGGAAAATAACGCGATAGTATCCTCTGCTGCGTCTTGTCGTTTAACTAAAATATCATCGAGGGAGATATTACTAGTTTTCAATTTACCCTGAAGATTGCCAAATAAAACTATTTCATTAGAATCAACATCTACTAGGGTCAACGTTTCGGCTATTTCATCTTCGATTAGTTTTTTAACCCTTGATTTATCAAGGATTTCAACTCCATCAGTATCCGGTTTCTTCAGCGCTGATAAAGGTCGTCCCCAAATATCAATCATTGTTATCATAGAAATCTTTTCTCTGTTTAAAATCTAAAAGATTTTCAATCTAAAAGATTTTCAATCCAACGACTGCTAGTATACTCATTCACTGTTACATGAGGTGGTTTTGATTGTAAATTACTTTGCAATTTCATCTTTGATTCCTTTGAAATAGCATCAAGTACGTTTAATACTTCATTGCCACATATGGGTGGGTCAATCATCGTTTGCGTTGATAACGTGGAATACCAACGGGGTATTTTTAACCGCGTTGATAAATCAAGGATATAGCGGTTAAATTCTTCGGAGGCGCTAGTCCATATGAGTCAAAATAAATAATCCCACGTGGATCAATCGCGTATGCAACCCAGTGGGTTCCAGGTCCATCGCTGTTATCTAGATTAATAATACCCGCTTCAACATTATTTGGTTGTGCCGGTAACTGATCTTTCATAAAAACACCTCTGAAGTTTTTAATCGCGAGTTTTTTAGCGGCATCAATTAAATCAAAAGTGGACATTGGAAGATTTATCACTAGTAAACCGGTCCTAGTCTCAGGCCTTTTCCGCTGTACCATGAATACGGGGTTCCTGGTAGTCTTAGACCCTTTCCTTTGTTTTACCAGATCCACGGACGGATCCACCAGTTGCCTTTTTTAGTGCCATTCCTGCTGAGGTACCAACGGCTCCTAACGCTGCCGCTTTAGCTACCGCTGGGGCCGCTGCGGCAATCAACCCTGGAATCAACCATAACAGCGGGAATATACCACCAGTCTTTTCCATGTTTTTAATCGCGCTCGCAGAAAGAGTAACCTGAATTCACCAACAGGACGGGTTACACGAGCTCGGAAGTGTATATCAACGACGGACTGTCTCATCAAGTCAAGATGTTCCAACGAAAAGTAATAAATCGGATATAGATTCCTAAAATCAAACTGTGATATTTGTAGACCAGTATCAACATATACGATAACAGGTTATGATAAACTCGTGCAATATGATTTTCTGTGTAATTTAGTTGAATATCCTCTGATGGCACAATGTTTTTCCTCCTTGATCCATAAATGATAACAATCGTGGTTCTATTGACAACGACGGAGTCAACACCGGCATCCACAGTGTTAGTTTTGATAAAACGACTTTACCGGGAGCGCCGCCAGTGAGCCAGATTGCATCATTATCAGTACGTTTTCGTACTAGTGCTACCGTATGCTTTGCTCCATAGATAACTTTACTGACGTTTCTACAAAATCCAAATATGTGATGCAACGGAATCGCACATGAAAACTGTCGACGAGGCCTCTTCAATGTTGATACGCGTGTTGCAAATCCTAGGTTGTAATAGGGATTAACGTCTCCGAGAATATCAAACGCAGCAGCAGGTCTCTCTCGACGTTCTGGATTAGCTGTATTTTGTTGATCCTCTTCTGCAGTAGCTCTTGCTGTTAACACTTTAATATGCTGAAGGTGATCAGCGTTATCAGTAATATCCTTCGAGAACATCATAGACGGACCCGCTGATCTAGTATAGTCATCAGAATATCTCGCTAACCCGATTATCCCCGTTGCAATATCAACCTCGCGTTCAATAGATTCAATTTCTCTTCCATCAATGAGATATCTAGCACTTTCAAATAACGCCATAATGCCATTGTTAACAAAACCAACTCGGATAGTTTAGTCATCAGCATATGGTATATTATCTGGAACATTTGTTACGAGTTCACCTTCGACTTCAATAAATGCTTCAGCGGGTAAAAAGTATTTACTGGTATCATGAACTTGAAGTTCAATTCGTGCTCTAAGATCAGGTTGTACTGCGTGATAGGCAAAAAATTGATAATCGCGTACAGAATCATCCTTGAGTACTGGGGCATCCATGTCAAACGCAATATCAGGGTTCTGTTTGAACATTTTTTATTATATATCCGCTGGTCTAAATTGGAGGCGAAAGTTTAAATTGCTTGGAAAATCTTCGATTTGAAATTCTTCGAATTTTGATTTCAACAATGATTTTCATCGACGTCTTTGACTTTTGTAGAAATTCCTTGAATTTCCAAGACCACTTCCCGCTATCATATTTGCTGTGTTATTATCCTGGGCGGTCATCGATGATGAAATTAACGACTGTAGTTTTTCATGTACTGCGTTATTTATTATTTTACTAACCCGCGCAGGCATAACCGTAGTAGATGGTAACGGTCCTGGTTTCTTTGATTTCCCCCGTCTAACTAGCGCTGTTAGTTTATCCTTCGCGGCTGAAAACGCCTTCGTGGCAAGATCACCAACGAAATTAATACCCTTATCCTTGATAACATCAATGGCTTTCATTGATAGTTGTTTTGCTAGCGGCGCTACTTTTGGAGCCATTCTTGAAAATAATCCCATTATAGTGTTACCGAGACCATCTCCATAGTATGCTCGGCAATCGTGAGTTTACCACGTAGACGTTAGTTGGTTTATCATGGTTGTAGTGTATGATCATTCTCTATTCAATTGCTATTTATGTAATCGCGATGATTTATCATCGGTGACGAAAAATCCAAAGGTGAAAATTCTACGAATTTTCCATTTCAGTCACTATCATAACCGTCCACTAACTCTTCAATGAAATCTCGATATGTTGCAATATCCATGATACCACCTTGAAATAACCTCCTACAAATATCAGCAGCTTCATTGATTATTTCTGGTGAGTTATTTCCAGCTCGTTTTCCCCCTACAAGTATTTCTAATCGTGCTATATCACCAAGAATATTACCAGAACATGTTACGTTTCCAACTAAACCGCTACCTTTTTTTTAGTGATACCTGTTGCGCCTTCAGTTTGGGTGGGTTGGGTTATAAGGGGTCTAATTGGGTTTATTGGGTTTTCTATTCGAGATATCAACTTTTTAATGTTTTTAAATTCTGTATCATTATGTGGTAGTATAGACTTTTTAATTCTTGCTAAATACAATTTGTTTTCCCATTCCTTCCTAGTGGTTATAGTGTCTTCATATCCACTATTCATATACTGTTCTCGTTGACCCTTTTGAAATGAATCGATGATAGATCTAGTAAATTGTTCATCAGTCATAGATTTTTTCTGGATATCATTTATCGTATCACTTTTAAATATTTTTTCCGGATTAAGATCTCTTCGTGCCGTTTTACTTTTTTGTTCTTGTTCTTGAAATCCATCTTGAAATTCTTCAGGTGGTGGTAAAATATCACCTAATCGTTCTTCTTCTTCTTGAAGTTCTCGTTGTTCTTCTTCTCGTTGTCTTACAGCAGTTATTATATCACCAGGAAGTGATTTTAAAGACTTTTTTGTTTGTTTAGTTCGTTTTGCTATTTTTTCAAGTTCACCAAGAAGAGGTCTCTCTACTCGTTTCCCCTGTTCAGGGATATCTCCGTATATAGCTCGTTCAGTAGCTTTTTTCACAACTGTAGTTGCAGTAACAATCGGTTTAAAGAGTTGTTCAGAACCCTCTGTAAAATCAGTCTGAGTTAATTGCCGCTGCTGCAGTTTTTCGCGTAATCGATCACGAATAGGTAATAATTTATTAATATCATTCAGTCGTTGTTTGGTGTTACGTGTAGTCAGTGATGTTCCTACCATTATGAAATAGTATCACTATTGTTAAATTGCAGATGATTCCAATTGTGAATTGCTTTGCAATTTCACTCAAAGAGTTTCCATCGAAGATTTTCATTGCAATTGGAATTGCTTTGCAATTCACGAGTAAAAAAAAGAAATCACTAGATTTATACTTCCCTGTTGTTATACGGGAAACACAATTTTACTTCCTCGTTGTGCACAGGTAGTGATAATACATGTCATTGAAGAAAATCTTTAGATTTTTCACCCGGTTATACAACAAAGGAGGCTCTCTACGCGTGAGGCTCCATTAACGTTTTTAACTGTCTCCCCTTATAATTGATAAGTTTTCTGCTTTCATACTCTGAACTTAATTGCTTACGTATATGTTCAATGATGTTACATAATGGTACAAACATTTTAATGTCTTCATGGAAAACTAAACTCTCACGGATAAGTTTTTGTAAGCGCTTAATTAAAAAATATTTCTTAGCGAGTACGTATTTTCCATTCTGCTCTGCAAATTGTATATCGTCGAAATCGGTCATAATTTGATCACAATCTAACCCTGAACATAACTCAATATTTTGCTCCTTAAGCTTGTTGATTTCAACAATAACACATTTGAGATTTTCAAGATTCATATATATGAAAAGTATATTTATTTAATTGCAATGAAAATCTTCGATGGAACTCAAAGAGTGAAATTGTCGAAGGAGCTCAAAGAGTGAAATTGCAATGAAAATCTTCGATTTTTAATTCAACAACATGAATTCTGGACACGCTAAGGTGTTGGTCATCTTAGCATATCCAGAAGCTTAGCGCGATGATTATGGTTATATACAATGGATGACGACGCGGCACAATTACACAACCCCTGATCTAGTGTGGTTGGCGGTTGTATTAATACATATACGACGGCATAATTACACAACCCCTGATCTAGTGTGGTTGGCGGTTGTATATACATAGGACGGCACAATTACACATCACCGTTTTGAACCCCCTTGGTGTTTATACATCAAGCGGCGCTCAACGGTTACATATAATCACGAAGCGTATTCCCCTACGAGTAGAGTCTAACTCGGATAGTGGGTTTGACCTACAAGAGGATACGTTTGGACGCACAGACAACAAACGATTATAGGTGATATGGTATTTACAATGAATTGATTCAATGTGAATGATAATGGTATTTACAATGAATTGATTCAATGACAATGGTTATGAATGACGACGGCACAACAATATATGTTATTATGGTAATACAATAACAATGGTATTTACAATGAATGAATTGATTCAATGAATGTGACAATGATATGTACAATGAATTGATTCATTGACAATGGATGACGCGGGCTATTCTACACTCAAGTGCAAAAACCAAATCACAAAATCCAACTTGGTTTTGAATGTCAATAATAACAATCAAACCACGTGTGACGTTTCGGTTTGAGTTTGCACTTTAATTTCGGCTAAAGCCCAAATATAACACAGACCAGGTTGTATATAACTACGTATTACAACGAAGTTAGATAGAACGATGTCTGCTTGTAATTGTTTGTTATGTTTAAAAGCGATCACTGACAACGTTGGAATAACACATGATACTTGGCGCAGACACTAAAAAAAAGAATTAAATACGACGAGTATATAAAACAGTTCTGTTAATACTTGAAAAAAGACGAAATTGATTATACTCTGTTGAGATTCATAATAGCGAAACCAACCAATCAAAAACCACCAAACAACAACAGTGTTTCAACGATAACTCTGTCATTGGTGATTTGTCACACGCGCGTTACCTAACGGAGTTATTCCCCGGAAATCCATAGGTAAATTGCAAAGCAATTCTCAACAAAGCAATTTCCATTGCCATTCATACAGTTAGATGTAAACAAATTGAATTTTGTTTACAAAAACGTTTTGAAAAAGCGGTTTTAGTTATATTCTTTGCCACTTTTTGTACCGAGGGAGGGCAAATATCGAAATACCTACCAGCTGAAGACAAAGATAGAAATACTATTTCCGTGTTGTCAGTGATTGATTTTACGGGTTTGGATTTTTTCGAGTATTTTCCAGTCCCACCTCGTTTTGTGTTTTCACGTTGTGTAATAGCTTGTAGATTCGATAAAGAATTATCAGTCTTAATGCTATTTATGTGATCAATCGCAAAACCATCCTTGATCAATCCGTTAAACACTTCATAGTCGAAACGGTGATTGAGATACATTTTCCCTCCAGTGCTAAACATCAAATATCCCATACCATTATCCAACCCAACTGGATTCTTGAGTCTACTGTGTCTAACAACACCATCACGAGAAGCTTCGTAGTTTTCAATAACAGGATGTCTTTGAAATTCTTGGTTCATTTGTATACTAATATACTTCTATTTGTCTAATTCATTATTTGGTTGAGATATAACATTAAGAAATCTTTATATGTAGTATTGGGCGGTTTTTATGATTTTGCCGTTGACGTTGTCGTTGACAGCGTCAGGATTTTTTATTCTTCGCTTGTCATAATAACGCTTCAACTCTCTTTAACGCCTACCCCCGCAATTGACACATAATTGTGAATTGCCTCTAACACCCACCCGGTAATACAGGCACGGGAGAGGACCTTTTGAACCGTTTCTTACGCTTTGCATATGATACCCACAGAATTCATTTCTGCATGATTTGTTACACGGGGCTGTTGATCCAATCATAAGCCATTTGCAATAATTCATTATATAAAATACTTTTTATTTAAATACTTGTTTTAATTATAATATGAATAAATTCAAGAGATTATCGAAAATTACGCCTTTGAAAAATGATAGCATGAAAGAGTTCAAGAGATTATCTAAAATTAATCCCGGATTTAATCACGATAGAGTCTCTGTTAAACCAAAAAAACGGCTAAACGACAAACGCATGAAGGAGTTCAAGAGATTATCTAAAATTAATCCCGGATTTAATCTCGATAGAGTCTCTGTTAAATCAAAAAAACGGCTAAACGACAATAGCATGAAGGAGTTCAAGAGATTATCTAAAATTTCGCCTTGGGAAAATGCTAGTTTTAATCTCGATATGAAGGAGTTTCAGAGATTATGGAAAATTTCGCCTTGGGAAAATGCTAGTTTTAATCTCAATAGAATCTCTGATATAAAAAAAAACATCTAATCGATGATAGAACTATACTGGGTAAAATCAGAGAGTGTTTTAATGAATTCTACCGAGAAGATGTCAATGTACCCGTAATAGATTCTACCATGAACGATACAAGAGCAGCTGAGATAATCTCACACCTTGGTGAAATTGCAAAGCAATTTCCATCCAAAGGATTTCAAAGAAGGTATTTTTTCAGAATATAATTCATTATCGAAGTCAGCGGCGAATGGGTTATCAGAGATAAATTTGATCCAATTCTCAAGGATAAAAAATTTGTCATTGTGAGTAGAGATTCCAAACCAGGAATTCTAACTGGAATTGACAAACCATACTACGAGAGATCTTACCCTGTAACAGCAGTTGTTTATGGGTTATATCCGTTAAATGATTAGCCAAGTAATGCAAAACTAGCACCTATGAAAACGTCGAAATCACAAGGTGATTCAACAACGTTGAATTGTGTAGCAACACGTGTAATGGAACACTTCACAAATCCATCCCGAGGAAATAAACTAAATGATCTACGACGTAGGAAAATACCCGAATGGGAACTGACAGTGAAACAGCACGGCGCAAAGATTTCTGATATAGCTAAATTAGAAGCATCATTAAGATTCCCAATATCAGTAACGACAATAACCGGAGAAGTATTATACGAACCGAAATATAAATCACAAGGAGCGCCAATTGAAATTATTGATCATAACGAACACGCGTGGACACCTGCAGTAACAATATTTCCACGAGAACGAATCGTGAGATATATCCCCCGGGAATTTTCCGGGGATGTGTTCTACGAAGAGAAATTATTCGATGCTATTCACGCGTTGTGTAAAGATGATCCCGTGTCAGTGTGGTTACTTAGCAGTGATGGTTCCGAATCAGGATTTGATCAATTTGTAAGACCAAATGGTGAATTATATCGCGTTGAAGAATTAGATAACAGAATGAGAACAATCGCTAATGATTTTTCACTAGAGAGTTTCCATGAAAAACTACTCATGGATAGTTTTACTATTCCATCAGTGGTAGCTCACTTTGCAAGAGAGAAAAACTCATGGCGTCCAACACGAAGTGATTTTCTCGAACACGTTAAATTGAGTTGCGTCGAATTTAGTCATGGAGGATTGTGGAATACGAAATACTCACGTGATGGTATGATTTCAATTGATATATCCGCGTGTTATCCTGGAAGTTTTCTCGGGTATGGAGAATGCGCTGAGTATTTCAAACGATTTGAACACCCCACACATGAAATGACTCGTGTTGCGATCAATGGCCGTTTGCCTGATTTTGATTTAACCGGATTCGCTCGTGTGATATCATTCGAATTCGCTGCAGGGTTACATCCGTGTAGTTATGTTTGGCTTGGTAGACACCTATCTGAAAAGGCGTGGATGCCAATTGTGTTATTGCGGTATATGATTGATTGTGATATGTTACAATCGTTGATTGTCGGTGAAGCTATTATATGCTATCGCGCGCAGAAGGATGTTTGGTTACCACAACCCGATTTAGATAGAATAATTGATAAAATACAAAAACAGTTTCCAGATGGAAAATCGGAGATTTTCAATGAAGAATAAATCATGAAATTGTCTATGCAGTTATTTGAAATTAAAAACAAACAAGCCAAAGATTTCGGACGAAAAATAATCGGTAAATGTACCCAAGGTGGAAGATACGACAATGCAAAATACTCCTCGAGGTTGATCATAGACAACGCAGAATACGATTTTATTGTGGCGGATTTAACGAAACAGGGAAAATTTGTATCCCGTAGGGATGTTTTTCTTTCCAATAGTGAGAAATCAGGTACGGTTGTTACCTACTGTAATGGGTATAGCCCCCAGTATACACATTTGAGAAGTTCTATGCTAGCCTATGCTTGTATTAATCTTTTTTCGATAATAAATAGATTTCCTAATACCGCGGTTAGAGTAGCTACTGATTCGATGTATATACACAACAAATACAGATCAGCTGTAGCGGCATTCATAGATCCCGAGGAAGCGTGGGGACGTTGGCGATTTAATAAGGAAAAACTACACGAGTATTGTGAATCCGCAGATGTTGCCAACGACGATAAATATCTTTGTTGTAACCGTATTGAAATTCAATCAGAATTTTCTAATGCACCACCGGTATCTGATCCCGTATGTAGATACAAGACAGTTTATTTAAACGGTTGTGGTGGGTCAGGAAAGACAACTCGTGCAATCGAATTATTTCGTCGGGAAAATCCTACGGATTTCACAACCATGATTGTGTTAACACCAACTCACAGACTCGCCAGAGAGATGAAACAACGAGGGGTAAATGCCTGTACTTAACATAGTTTCTTTCGATGGAAGGGTGACAAATGGACTCCTGAGCGTATGGGTGATAAATTCATTCCTGAAATCATAATTTGGGATGAAATATGCACAGTGTCATTAGATGTATTACAAACATTTCTCGAGTGGTTGTTAAACAAAAACACAAAAGTCGTCATGTGCGGTGATCACGGCCAATCACCGCCATTTGTTGGTGGATCTCCACATGAATGGCTAAAGGGTTTTGTAGATTATTATGAAGAAATTACCACTGATTATAGATCACTTGATGAGCGCTAATTAGATTACAACCGGATAGAATCCAATGTGAAATAGCGCGTGAAATAATTTCAGAAACTTCCATGAATGATTTTTGGAAACATGGAAGCCAGATGATTTAATAATCGCGAGCAGAAAAATAGTCAGAGACGCACTTCAGATAAAATTATTTGAATTACATTAATGCAAATTTGCAACACTTCCAGTACCGTTGTGTTATAGACCCTCGGATACATGAAAGCAGAATATAGAAGTTGATATTCCTGGACAACAACAAAGGCAGAATTTATTGTTAAATGATATTGTGCTGGTTGATGCCAGCGTCGTTGAAGATGCATTACGCGCTGATAAATCACCATGGACGTTAGGTTATGCAGCAACAATACACTATTCACAAGGATTAACTATCACAGATACAATTGTTTGGATGGTAGATAATCGCATTGAGTGGCCGAATTTAGTTTATCTCGCAGTATCCAGAGTACGGCGAATAAATCAGCTTCGAAGAATTGTTGTTGACGATAATGACACTATTATCAGCGCCGATGATATCACCAGTGATAAAATCACCAGTGATATAATCAGAAAAAAACTCTCTGGTTATAAACAACAGGATAAAAAAAATAATAGAAAATTTAACATTGATGCTGAATTGATAATTTCACTAATGCAACAACAGAATAATCACTGCGCGAGTTGTAATTGTATAATGCGTTGGAGTTGGTCGGATGAAGACCCCCGCCAATTTACCGTAGACAGAAAGAATAGCAGCATTGGTCATACCAACGACAATGTGATGCTGACTTGTCTTGAGTGCAACAGACGCAACGGCGCTAGTTAAGACCCCGCGGTGGTAATTGAGTATCGTCAGGAATTACTTGTAATTGTTGTCGAGTAAAACCCCGCTGAGGAGCAGTTTAATCTAGTTTATAGATTGGAGGTCTAGAAACGCTAGCGTTGGAAACACTAGTGTTTCTACTCGTAGATCGTGTTATAGTAGATATCTTGTGTGCAGTAACACTCCAAATAGGATCGGTAGCTCTTCTTTTACCACGTTCAAGCTCTCCTGGTTCGTATAAATACCTAACAGTGACATTACTACCAAGAATTGGTTCTTTGAAATCTTTTTGTGAAATTCCTTGGATTTCTATTTTTGGTATAGACGCTTTCTTAATCGCGTTGACAGGTTTCATGTTAATTGTTCGAGTAATCTCATTATTGATTGCGGTAACTACACCTGGTAATCTTTTAACCCATTCACGGGATCGCTTTTCTTGGATCAATTCTTTCGCGTATTGATATCAAAATAACCGCTCAGCAAGAGTCCGATTAAATCCTTCAACAATTGCCTGATCGCGATGTAGCGCAGTATGCCCTCGTCGTATGATGACATTATGATGTTTCATCGTTGTTAAAACAGCGCCTTGAAATTCCTTACCAGGATCAACTTGTAACAGATTTGGCCAGCGTAGTGGACCTCGTCGATAAATCCTTTCAAATGCAGAAGCTACTTTAGTAGATGATTTTGTCCTTAGCGGTTCTGCTTGTTTGTATCGACTAGCAATATCAACTACGGTTAACGCGTATTTGTAACCGTTGTCATGTGGTAAAAATAGTATATCATCTTGACGAACTTCATTAGGTGTTGTAACATCAAAATGCGAATAGTTAATTCGTTTAGGCGCTGGTAGATAAATTTGCCATATCGCCTGTTTGGATAACCAATCAGCTGCAGTAGTATTTTTTACGTTTGCAGCGCTAGCGAGTTTATTGATTGCTGCCTTGCCTCTCCAGTATCCTTTTGGAGAATAATAAACAGATTCCATATTATTAATTACCAGCACCTAACATCAATTTACCCTTCATAGCGGATTTTATCAACCATGAAGCCAATTTTTCCTTTAAGGATTTGTCAGTGAAAGCATTCAACGCGTGTATCAATTTCACATCCGCGAGATGTCTATGTTGAAGATTGCTGCTTTTATATGCAACATCATGAGCATGACACGCCTTATCACTAGCGTTTATTGGATATTCACCGGGTCGGGGTTGGTTTTGATCATCGAGTCTGATATCGAGTCTTGTTCCCGGTCCACAATAACTATACCCTGGAAGGTGCTTTTCTCCTGAGTATTTTGCCCACGGTGTTCCTGGGAGTTTTGCTAACTTAGCTGCAATATCACCTCCTCGTTTTTTTTTAAAGGTTCCTTGGTTTTACCAAGGGAAGTAAATCTAAATTTTTTCGTACTACATTGTACGCATTTACCAGAAAGCGCTGATCGATTATTTTTCGTTGTAATCGTTGTTTTTTTTAAAAAAAGTTTTTATTTTTTGCTTAAATTATTATTTTAAAATTTATAAAATTTTCAAGGAAGCCTAAGTTTACTAAATTGAGGCCTATATCAGCAATTTCGGGAAGCCTCAGTTTGGTAAATTGACGCTTGTAAAAGTTGTATGGTTCACCCCCTCTGCTGCTACGTACGACATGCCTTGTACGCAAATTAAAAAAGCAACATGGTGTATGTGTCTGGAGGTGTTTTCCACAAAGAATGTTGCTGTTACTACCATTTATCTTCAGTATAAATTGCTTACCTGTCTCACACATCTTCGCAGCATGTGTACTTTTCTAATGAAAAACAAATTCCTTGTTTGTGTTTTCTTAAGAACAGTCAGGGTTCCGGAGTGGTAGAAGCAAAACAGAACAAATACCCAATAACAATGTTCTGTGAGAAAAGTACTCGCGACATTAACAAGACATCTTGCACATGTTCATAGATTTTAAAAATGTCGTTTGACAGTGTGGTATGAGGCATTGTGAGCCACACTGAACAAGTACATTGGTCAAAAGTTGACCAATATCATCAAGCAGCTATATGCAAAATCTACCAGTGCAGTAATTGATACGGCAAGGATGTCTCCTGTCACCCGTGCTTTGCAACATCTACTTGGAGAGCATCATGCGTGAAGCCTTCAAGAACATCGTTGGACAGTTAGCATTGGAGGGCGTAACATCACCAATCCCCGCTTTGCATACGATATTGATGACCTGAGAGAAAGCTTGCCACCTTTGCCAAGAACCGAAATACAATATCTTCCCGATTTGCTAGAGCTACGTGTCGAGAGGAAAAAGCTGAAGATAAATAGTGACAAACAAATCTTAGCTAATGCTCAATTCAGAGGAAGGGAACTGGAAACAGTGAGCCAGTTCACATATCTTTGTTCCATAATAACCAAAGAAGGATCAAGGGCAGACACATTGTTACGAGCAACACAAGCAATGGCATCTATGTCAATGCTAAGACCTATCTGGACAGATAAGAATATATGTATGAAAACTAAAATCAGGCTATTGAGAGCACAAGTTATCTCAGTATTGATTCACGCTTGACATTATCACCACTCTCGGGGATGTCAATTAAGTAAATATCACGGTGAAAAGTACAACGTTTTGCTGAGTATATAACTAAAAACGTTGTGTATGATTTGCATTAGATGGCAGCGATAACAACTATACGAATGTATTCGAGCTACTAAACCAATTAACATGATTCTACCTGTATGTAAATACTGATCATAAACTGGCACAAGTGACTGCGCCAGTTAGAAGTCTAATGGCAGCCTTGAGTACGGTCAATTTAAGCACTTGATCAGACCTATTCTGTGTTAATGAATACGAATTGAAGAATTAGATGTGTCTTGAAAATGTGTATAGGCTATGTTGCGTTGCATAAAAGAATGTCACCATGTTGCTGACTATATGGCTATGACGCCATTCACTTTGACCTGTTTTCTATCTATGCTTCAGTACTACCAACCAATAATAAAACCAAATTCCGACATATTAATCTGAATAAACATGAGTACTAAAATATTACAATGAATCATAACCAGTATATTACTTTAAGCATTATGTTTTACACAATTTATATGCATACTTAACTTTTACTTTATTACAAATACGTTAACATTAAACTAGAACAATGGTTAACAGTACCATAGTACCATGACAAAGCAGCTGGTTTACCACGTAGAAGATAGCTATTATGATTGCATCAATTCCAATGAATGTTTCTTTATTAGAATTGTATGAGTGCACGTTTGTACTTCAAGAGATAATACTCATTTTAATTAAATAATTTGAACACAAAAAGATTCCATCCAAAACATCTAGACTCATAATGTCATACAACGTAAAGGTACTAGATGTTAAATCATGAATGATTAAGTCGTTCCAATTACAATATTCTACAGTAATCAAATCGACATCTGGTCATAGTTATGATATTCTAAAACAAGATCTCCCTAATCAAAATTAACATTCTAAAATGATCATGATGTTTATTTTAAAAACATAACCTGTAACATTAAGTTAGGAAATCCAAACCTGACTAAAATAAACGTATGGTCTTCTTTTTTTAGAAATTATATTGGATATTAACCTCACACACATAGATACTAGTGTTGTTATGTATAATAATTTAGCTATGTGTTAGTTGTTGACATAAAATGAAAAACAAAATATAAATAGTCAATCAGGTCATGCTGACATAAACTCTGTTTTGGAAATGTTTACGTATACCATACAATGGTACATCACAATAGCGAGTAATCAAACAATCAAACAAATCAAATTAAGCTAACAAACAAGCAATTACATTAAATAGACATAACAAGATTCATAAACTTGAGATTGTTCTTATTTATCGGTTGAGGTTGATGGTAACTTGTAAAATCTTTTCCATATACGTTTGTCAAATAGAGTTTCGTGTGTCCCACCTCAGTTGAACAAACTATCCATCCTTCTCATTGACCCTTATGCGATACATAGGGTAATATACATGTATATTTGCATAAGGTTTCAACTGATATTCATCTCAAGAACATTAAGTTTTGGTTTTCTATTTGATGGTGAAAAAGATAAGTAAATTAGCAAATCAGACTATTTCTCTAAAAACCGTATTTTACATTATATCGCAGCTTTCACAGACCGCAATTCAGGGTCAGTCGTATCGATGAAGTTACAAGATGATTTTTACGAAACTCTCACTAATCTGAATCGTAGTGGAGTGATTATAGTCAACACTAAATCAAGTCATATGTTCAAGGGAATACAAGTAAATCATTCGGGAACGAACGATATGTATATATGCTTGTGTGAAGTACAAGTATTTGTAGGTAAGACAATTTTGAAATAGAAATCTTTAATTTAATTTGAAAAAAACATATTTGTTTCTACTTAACCCGTGTTTGAAAGCCTAGCCGGTAAACACGAATGTTTGGGCAGTTGTGCTTGTTATTGGTTTTTTGTTGTTTATTTGATGCTTGTTTTGTTTCCACCTTGAACGAACAGTTTTATATTATCATAACATAGATGTTGATCAGACGCTTCCCTCGCTGTCATGCCATCACAATAATAACAGTATATGCTATGTTCATGTTCGTCGTCAACCGATGAAAAATGGAAAGTAAATATTCATATGTATGTATGTAATTATATATTCAACATCCATATTAAATTCTCTCTTATTTTCTTATCCTGTTGTTTATAACCAGCGAGTTTTGTTTCCTAATTATATCAATCACTGATTGTGGTGTCATTATCATCTAAAACAACTCATCGACGTTAATTTTTTGTTCGTACTCTGGACACTGCTAGATAAAGTAAATTCGACCATTCGATGCGATCATCTACGATCCAAACAATCGTATCGGATATAGTCAATCCCTGCGAAGAATGTATCGTCATTGCGTACCATAGCATCCAAAATATTTATCAGCGCGCAATGCATCTTCGACACTATTGATATCAACCAACCCAATGTCATTTAGCACGAGTGTTTCTTTTTCAATCTGTCCTGGAATATCAACTTCAAAATTCTGTCGTCGTGAATCCGTATGCCTATAACACAATGGCACTGGAAGTTTTGCATATTTCTCTATATGAGTTTAAAACAACCGCGCTTGAAGTGTGTACCTAACTATCTTTCTTCTTGCCACTATCAAATCGTATGGTCTGCACGCTTCCCAAAAAATTATTTAATGGGATTTCTGAAATTATTGCATACGCTATTTCACATTGGATTTGATCCACTTGTAATCTGATTATTTTCTTGAACTCACCTAATTTTAAATTGATTTCACTCTGACAAAATAATTTCGATTGTCAAGATGCGATATTATTCATCATGCCCTTTGGTGGTTCGTGGTAGCATCAGCACTACCATCGATACAAAATGTTGACCAATGTTAATGGATTTTACCTATAATGCTTCTATCACTAGTTAGACCCACGGAGACTCAATTGAGATTGAATTTAGTATTTTTACAGGGTCTGATTTAGATAATCACTCAAACTCCTTCATGCTATAATTATAACAAGTATTTAAATAAAAAAGTTATATATAATGAGTCACTGTAAATGGCTTATGATAGGATCAGTAACCTGTAACAAATCGTGAAAAAAGAATTATGTGGATATGATTCACAGAGTCTGCGACAAGGAAGCTTAGGTCCGTTACCTTCTATACGATGTGGTGTTGGAGTATGAGAGCTATGCATACGCCGTGGTGGTACGCGATACAGGGAGCTTAAGCGCTATTGTGATAAACGAATTAAGGATTCTAACCCTGATGGTGACCCTGACAGTGTCAACGACAAAGCCATAAGAACACCAAACGAGTACATTAATAGATTCTCAATAATTGATAATTAAATCAAATAATCAATTAGACAATTATTATATATATGTATATCAATCTGACAAGAATTTCAGCCACATCCCGTAAACAGCAACTATGAAGCTTCTCGTGACTGTATAGTCAGAAAACCCAGGCTGACAAAAACAGTAGGGATTGTCGATAATACTGGGTATTTCAGATTTAATGATATGAAGAAAAATTATTATTGTCATCGGATAATTTTTGAATGTTTCGACGGATTGATTAAAAATTTTCTTGTTATTGATCACATTCATTCAGATTTTACAAATAACCAATAAGAGAATCACTCGGAGTGAGAATACCAAACGCGGACGAACTACAATGTACCAAAAAATTGCAAAAGATCTATAAATATCTATATGGGTGAATAATTAATTTTTAAAACAACGAATGCAGCTGGCGAGTTTTTTGATATTTGTATGCCATCTGTAAAACGTGTTGCAGAACTTGTATATAAATCCGCCCTTTGAAAGCGATTTGAGCACAAATTTCGGTTTTGTTATTATAACCCTGTTACCAAAGGGAGATACCTCCTCCAGGGACGTGTGTGTATGTGTGTGTGGTTCAGAGAGTTACTGTCCTTGATATGGGATTTTCCTAAAACATCACTCACGTCTGGCTGATTTTTTTTCAATATTCTAGTTTGAGTAATTTTGTTGTATGAAAATCTACGATTTTTTAAGTACAAATATATTCTTGTGGGTTTATTTTGAAAATCTACGATTCGCATCTACGGGTGTATATACTGTATATGTCTCTACAACTATATATTAATTTCAAAGTATATAGTTGCACATTTGAACACTTAGCGTAATCCGTACACGGTTGATTCTCGTCCTGGGCCCAACGTTCGAATAGCTTAGCAGGCATTATTGTCGACAGTACCAATTTGAGGATTTTGCTATATAAAGTGTGGGCGCCAGCCCAAAGGTGTTTCATGTACACCTGCCATCACGTCAAATACGTGATGGTGTGATTCTTCACCTCCGGAAATTCGATTCCTGGGTGGGTGTACATGATATACATAACAAATAGATAAAACAATCTTCTGAATATTCAACGGAGATATATCGATAGTCGCCCCAAACATAAATAGTAGCGTGGATGCAAACAGCTCTATGTCACACTGAAGGTAACTGCACAAGGCAGTTCAGAAAGAATTGTCGGTCAATAATAGAAACGCTCATAATGTCAAAGATAAAAATCCAAGAGATAAAGTCTCAAAGAGAGAATTTGATTTCAAATCAAAGACAAAAGACCCTATGAAAGACACAATAGCCAATAAAAGGGACACAGTGAATGATAACCGCTCATCATGGCTACTTTTTATCTTTTGTATATTTTTGGATATATTTATATATTAAAGACATTTTCAGTATTTAGAAGACATAGCCGTCGCTAACATGTATGTGTTACCGTCTCAGTATTCCTTTATCAAGAACTACAACAACTTGTTAATGTGTCATTATCGAATAACAGCGAAATCGATAAATTCAGACCTGTCTTTACCGCAGTAGAGAAAATAAGAAGTGATTTATCAGAAGAATATGAACTTTAAAAAAGTCATGAATTCCATTGCTTTTAATTCACTTTGGAACGTCACGATGTTGTATACTTGCGCTACTGGCTACATATTTTAACTGAAACAAAAGCAAGTAGCCATACTAAAATTTTAATTAAATGCGGTGTATCCTATGCTGTGCATGTCAATTTAATATATGATGTTTCTGTGATCATTGATCAGCATCTTAGCAATATATCAATTTTAATTATACGAAAAATTATCTCTGCAAATTAAGTTACAAATTTATCTACCCAAACAAATACCGAGACTTCTCTGCCATTGTTCGTCTACACAACGTAATTGACCAATGCTGTCTCTTTTGTAACCTTGCAGACAATTCAAGGAAACAATTGTATTATTGGTTCCATCGAATTCAATTCAATTTTGGAATGTAAGGACGCCGTGAGATACTTGCGGTACTGGCTGATTATATCTTTTGACTGAAACACAATCAAGCGTACACACTAAATTTTTAATTCGATGACGTTTAAACTGTATTGTACTTGTGGTTGTCATATATTGTATACATTTATGTGCAAATTTGTGCCGTGACAAAGTTCAAACCATTAGAGATAAGCTTGTCAACACCATTTTAATTGACTTATCGTCATCATACATTTACGAAACGTAATTTAAGCGACAACCATTAGGAGCAAATATGGATTTTTTAGGGATACTCGTGATGAATAAAGCACCAAAGGCATGTGAACTTGGTCCAATTTCGACACCTCTACTACCTGAGTGCTAACACCCAATATTACCTTCAATAAATGATGTTAAAAGCGGCACTCTCATCCGGGAAATTCCCATCATTTATCAAAACTGCCATCGTAAACCTATGTTAATGAAACCTATACTTGACCCTACCGATTTAAAGATCTAACGCCTCGTTTCTAATCTCCAGTTCATATAAAAACATCTTAGAAAACGTTGCTCTAACCCAACCTGTATCTCATTTGAATTCAATCAGTCGTTTTAGAAATGCACAGTCGGAATATCGCCCTTCCCAGACATCTTAAACTACACTTTTGAAAGTATTTAATGACATTGTCATTGGTTTAGATAGCGAAAATAGTACAGTCCTCACCCTCCTTGATTGGTCTGCAGCATTTTACACAACAGACCATGACATATTATTTCAATGTCATCAGTATCATTATTTGGCATGCATAATGCAATCTTATTGTGGTTCAAGTACTACTTAGTCAATATGATACCAATTCTATCTATACTCCAGCCCTGTTGATAGGTGTTGGTGTTCCACAGGGGTCTTTTCATGGACCTGTTATAATCATTGTACACACTCAGCTTCATGATGAAGATGATGAAGATGAACTTTTTAATTATTTACAAAGTCAAGAAACAGATACACGGGGTGCAACTGGTTATATTAGCGGTAAGGGATTTTCTGGGAGTGGAATTTCAGGTAGTGGTCTAGTTAGTTGTCCTGATAATATTCTCAGCGATATAGCACGATTAGGAGTACTCATCGGAGGGAAACGAGCTGGAAATAACTCACCGGAAATAATTAATGAAGCAGCTGATATCTGCAGGCGGTTATTTCAAGGCGGTGTGATGGATATTAGTCTATATCGAGATTTCATTGACGAGTTAGTGGAAAATCCTACGGATTTTCACTATCATGGTTACCATAGTGACTAATCTGATGACGAAGTCATTACATTAAATAAATATCATTTAAGCGAGAATGATCATACACTACAACCATGATAAACCAGCCAGCGTCTATGTAGTTAATTCACGGTTTCCAGTTTATAGCGCGTACTATGGTGATGGTCTCGGTGATACCATTGCAGGGTTATTTGCAAGAATGGCTCCAAAAGTAACGCCGCTAGCAAAACAATTATTGATGAAAACCATTGATGTTATTTGTGATAAGGATATTAGCGCTGTTGGAGATCATGCCGGATAAGCGTTTTCAGCCGCGAAGGATAAACTAACAGCGCTAGTTCGACGGCGACGGAAACCAAAATTGGGACCACAGCCCTCTACAGCGGAGATGACTACGAGTGTTAATAAAATTATAAATAACGCAGTAGATCAAAAACTAGCGTCGCTGATGACTCCGTTATTGGCGACTTCATTGACAGCAAGTGACCAGGATAATATAATCGCAAATATGATAGCGGGAAGTGGCTTAAAAAAACCACGACGACGACTACGATTATGAAAATCCTACGGATTTTACGATTTAGATCAATGAATATAGAATAAAATGTTCAAACGATCACCTGATACAGCGTTTGATATGGACGCCCCAGTGCTCAAGGATGATTCCGTACGTGATTATCAATTTTATGCCTATCACGAAATACAACCAAATCTTCGATCAAGAATCGAACTTCAAGTTCATGATACTAGTAAATACTTTTTACCGTGTGAAGCGTTTATCAAAGTAGAAGGAGAACTTGTAACAGATTTTGCTGCTAATACACCATACGCAGATAACCCACTTATCCGAGTTAGTTTTGTCAATAATGGGATCATGGCGTTATTTACTAGCGCTAGATATCTCATTGATGGAAAAGAAATTGAAACCATTGAGAATAATGTTGATGTTGCTACAAGAATAATAGGGTTAGCGAGATATTCTGACGATTATACAAGATCGGCAGGTCCATCTATGATGGTCGCTAAGGATATTACTAATCACCCTAATCACTCCCCTTATATTAAAATACGGACACCACAAGATACTATATCTGGTCCCAACCAACCCGATACCTATGAACACAGAGCTAGACCAGGAGATGCGTTTGATATTGTCAGAAACGCTAATCCCGATTACAGTTTAGGATATGCAACACGCAAATCAATGCTACATGGAGAGCGTCGAAGATTCTCATGCGTGATTCCACTGCATCATATATATATATATATATATATGCAGAAATGTCCGAAAAGTCATCTATGGAGCAAAGCATACGGTAGTACTCGTGCGAAAGGGTACTGATAATGATGCAATCTGGCGTGGTAATGAAGCTGGTCTTGATGCCGCCGATTACTATAATTTATGGACCAAGGAAGAAAATCGTTGATAAGTTGGTTATCGGTGTCCACATGTACTATAGATTCTGATATTAATGGTACATTTACATGGCACCTGGCAGCGCGACAAGGTGTATTGCGCTACAGGCTAGACGGCCATTAGACAATCAAACACGTAGCCATATGATATTTGATAAATTAGGCATTAATGAAGTCTCGCTGAGAATAAACGGCAAACAGGAACCATCCGAGGATATACAACTTCATTACGACAACAATTATATTGCACGCGTGTATCACAGGTTTTTGACATATATGACACGCGATCAAAATGTTGATACTGGTCTGCAAATATCACAGCATGATTTTAAAAATTTATATCCGATCTATTACTTTTCGTTGGAACATCTTGATTTAACAAGAGAGTCCGTCGTTCGTATACACTTTAGAGCTCGTGTAGTCCCTGCTGGTGGTGTTAATTATAGAGCGGTTGCTGTCATTCTTAGCGATAAATCAATGCTACTCGAAGGTGTTGGCGTAAGAATGAGAGTGATAGATGCACCAGTGGAAAACATGTAACAGATCAATCTGTTATTGTATAATGCCATATGATGTTATTAGTGATGCGTTAACTCCTAATCAAATTAAGAATCTACAATCATCAGGAACTAAAAAATGCGGAGCTACAATCACGTTGAAACCTAATCAGATGACCGGCGGGGCGAAAAAAGTATCGTTGAAACCTAATCAAACAAAACATTTTAGTGCCGCGCTCGAAAATAAAAAGGGAATTCGAATTAAACTCTCTGCGGCTGCAAATGCCAATATGAGAAAAACCGGCGGTATATTTCCATTGTTAGCTGCGACGTTAGGAGCCGTTGGTACCGCGGCAGGAATGGCACTAAAGAAAACAACTGGGAGGGGATATAAAAAAAAGAAGGGAAAGGGTCTAAGACTACCAGGAACCTAGTATTCATCGTACAGCGTAAAGGGTCTGAGAATCCCAGGAAGGGTTTACTAGTTGAGGAATCCTTGACTCCTATGTCAAATTTTGATTTACTCGATGCTGCTAAAAATACTTGCGATTCAAAACTTCAGAGGTGTCTTTATGAAAGATCAATTACCGGCACAACCAAACAGCGTTGAGACCGGTATCATTAATCTCGATAACAGCACCGGACCAGGTACTCACTGGATTGCATACGCGATTGATCAACGTGCAATCGTTTATTTCGATTCATATGGATTAGCGCCGCCGAAGGAATTTATGCGTTATATAAACCACTTAAAAACTCCTCGTTTGTATTCCACGCTACCAACACAACAAATGAATGAACCACCAATATGCAGCAACGAAGTATTAAATGTCCCTGATGCTATTTCAACATCTGGAAAACCACCACATGTTGTCGTAAATGAATACACTAGTAATCGCCTTTTAGAGAGAGATTATATAAAATAACATGATTGATATTTGGGGACGACCGGTATCACCATCAAAGAAACCCGATGGCACTACAACCGGTGATATAAAAAAATAATCGAAGATGAAATAGCTGAGACATTGAACTTAGAAAGTATTGATCCCAATGAGATAGTTGTATTCCAAGATCGTCAGGGTAAATTGAAAACTAGTAATATTTCCCTGGATGATATTTTAGTTAAACAAAGCGGCGTAACCGAGAATGCCGTTGCGTTATTGTCCGATCAGAGTAAACTCAAACCGGGTGTACTCATTTCAACTATTGTGGATAGAATTAATAATATTAACAAGTCGTTATTAGATTTCCTTGGAAATCCACCGGTGACCACACCGAAGCTCTTAACGATAAAAGTTTCTATATTTAAAGTAGCACCACTTCAAAGCAAATATGCAGATCACGTTGAAAAGTTTACATCATTTTGCAAAATATTATCGATACATTTTTTTGCAACGACGCTGGATAAAATTGACATGAAACTTCCTGATATTAAAAATTATATCGAAGAAATGAAAAACACCATCGGGGCAATCAAGGAAGATGCAACGAGGATGATAGAAATCGTTGAAAAAACAAAGATCCCTCATGCGAAAACCAACAACGTAGTATACACCATTCAATACTGATCATTTGCGTGGACACCTACAAACAACAAATTAGATATCACTGCAATCGTCAAAGGTATTTATCGATTAATACTAGTGACGCCAACTCAATTTAATATATCATCGTTGAGTTCATCTGGGGTCAACAATATGATATCAACGATCATCGACAAGGATACAACTGAACAGTTCACGATAGAATTCACTGATAAGAATTTTGCTAGGGTTTCAGTAACATAGTATGTGGAATTCGTAGCGGATTTGAGTAAACAACTAAATTGAAATCGTAAACTGATTTGGAAAAAAAATGTCGTTATCAACGGTACCTTCAGTATCTCAATACCGCTATGAGCAAGTCAGAGAGTTTCAGACTAAACTGAAAACACTCAATGAGGAGTATCAAACAAAAATAAAACAAATACCGACGAAGAATCACCGCAGTTGATGTTACCGTGTACTCTGTGAGTGGTGTAATCGCCAGAGCTGGTATAATACTATCTTCGGTGACAATGATTGCTCCGATAGCTGTTCCAATTTGTATATCCGCTGCGACAACAAACGCTGGATTTATTTCGATAATAACAAAAACAAATAGCATCATGCTGCCAGAGCAAACTACAAGACTACATAATTAAATGTAATGTTATATCAACCGCGTAATCGCAATTATCCTCGTTGATATCGTCGTCGCTCGATGATACATTTATATCAGATAGTGAGTTCTCAGCGATGGTAAGTATTTATGCTTCCACGAAGTCAACATTAGAAATACAACATGAATATAATAACAATGACAACACCGCAAGAACTTCTTCAACGAATAGTGGAGAACACAAACTCAGTATAAACCATCATGATCTCAATAACATCAACGAATCCTGAATTCAGTGTGAATTTCCCTATTCCGATTCCCGTGAAGGAGATAGCGCTAGCAAAACTACGAGTGTATCAGAGTTGACCTAATATTAGGTCGGTAGCATTTGGCGGCCAACAACCGAATAATTCTTTGGTGTTTGCGAATAATAATAAACCCGACGGAAATCCAGACTGGAACGTTGTTTCGATGCCATCCGGGTCATACCAAATCGAACAAATCAATGGTGAATTTCAGCGTAGAATAACAACCATTGCTGGTGCAGAATCGAAAATCGCTATAACAGTTCATGAACCAACATTATCATCTGCGATTCAGATAAACTCACCTAGTTATGTCGTAGATATCTATCAGAGTTATATAAGGACAATACTTGGATGGCCTGAAATCCCACCTCGACAAGTTAACATACCACCTAAACCACAAAAATTAGATTATATTACTGACAGGATAAAAACCGATAATCAAGTAAAAAGCTATAGCGGTTACACCAGATGGAATTTTTTCAAATTGTTCAATAGGTATTAGGTGACAGTAATCCTAAAACGAGAACGGAGTTTGCGACAGTATATAATGTACGCGTAGGAGATATTCCCACGCTCAAACTACACGGATATAATATCTCAGAACTTCAAAAATCTCTCAATGATGCCATCGATGAAGGTTTCCGAAAATCTATGACGCATGGAAAAAAAACAGCACCACCATCACAAACAACAATTCTCAAACATAATAACGACCCAGACGGAGGCGGCCGACATATCGCTCGTCAAAATGTGAATATATCCTCGGTGATAGCATTGAATTTAGTATGTGATGTTATCGAAAGCAGCTATCAAATAAATCTCGAGCGATCAAAGCAAGCACAGCAGGGATATATTTTATACTCTTTTGCACCAACAGCTCCACCAGGATTTCTAATAATTGAGAACCCAACTAATCCAGTTTATATGCGATGTCATAATAATTCGCTAACGAGTATTAATTTCAGACTCACCAAACAGTCTAATAATCTAATTGATTTACAAGGTGAGGTTTTACAAATTAGTTTGTTTGTAAAGTCCTAAAAGACTCTCATCGTAAAAGAATTGTTAACCCATAGCAGCAGAGAGGGTGAATTCCACCGACAATGGCGTCCTTTTTTTGCCAATGGACCCTTATAAGGAAGTGATAATTTACCAAATAGACCCTTATATTAAATATGTACTAGGAAGCCATAGTTTGTCAAATATACCCTTCTATTAAATATTAACGAGAAGGGAGCCTCGTTGACGCCTACAAAGTTGGTCTGTTCACCCTCTCTGCTGCTCAGTGAAAACAGCAGTACTTTGTGTATCCAGACTGCAGACCAAGCAAGATGGCAAGAATTTTAAATTTGCCACAAGTCGTCCTCTTATATAGGCAAACATGTATGTACCTTAAAGGTTGTTTTATGTTTACACCGGCTTTATCATTATGGAATGGATAACCAACTTAATTTTGGATAAATATTTGCCATTATAAAGCAAAACAGATTTAAGAATCGTCTTCGATGAATCAATGAACAGTCTCCACTCATCTTGAATATGTTGATTGCTGCCATCACATATTAGACGTTGTTGCAGTCTACAAGATAAACTTCTATGAAGAAGAATGGGACAATATTATTTTGATGGTCATCTCCAGACGTCATCTCAAGGAGATGACGTCTGGAGTCCAAGAGCTGTGTCCTACTCTTGGATAGTTCCAAATATTTAAGACGGTCATTAAGTTGACATTGTGTTATCAGGTGTGGCTCAACGAAGAAAGATGGGAGACGAAACGAGTCAAGTTACATTGATACTTCAGAACTAAGAGTTTTATCTTCTTCCTCGTCCTCATCTAGAAATTTGAGAATGATTTTGATGCATCAGAACCTGGCAGTCCTTTCGGTGAGGTACTCGGGATATAGTCGATGTCTTTCACACACCTTACACAACTGGGGACTGGGGACACCATACAGTATAAACATTGTGTTGATTCTCGAAAAAGGTCAATGACACTGCACAAAGTATAGATTTCCTATTCTTTCCAACCCCTTGCGATGATATATAGCACAGTTTTTACAGCAAATGTTTATCTGTTACGTCCGGTCCTCGTCACTAATTGTGTGGCCACAATAAATGTGTCTTTCGTAAGCACTTATGTGCGCTTTTGCGATGCAAAGGTCACACCAACTCCATCATAGTTATTTGCATTGTTCACACAAATGCGAGGCATCTCTGTTCACCTTAAACTAAGCAAGAATGTGTCTCGTTGAAAATCAGATACTGATAATTAGGAGAGCATGGTACTCGATCATTTCTAGAGCATATATTGGGCAGAGTGATATAAGTTTAGTTATGATTCTATCGTTCATGACTTCAATCTAATACCATCATGTAATTCATATCATGTATGACGCAATATGAGCTCCGGATTGCATCATTCATTGTTGTACCTTAGCAACAAGTACCGTCCAAACCAAATCATTTTTTTTTCATATATCTAGTCAGAGATGTATTTTATTATTCCTGATTTAAACTGATATCCGTTCGTTGTGTGACTCACTTATTCTACATCGTTCCCAAATCAAGGGTCGTATATACTAAACCAGTCTCATATATTTAAAACCTGAGCTAATTAAAACGTTTCAGCATGAATTTCGTTCTCAGTGACCAAGACATAATAAAGTGTGACTTCATCCATTATGGAATGATCTTGGATGTCGGTCATTGTTATTGGCATTTCATTTCTATGATTTTGTCACGGATTGTTTGCAGTGAAATTGTATTAATATTCATCGCGGAATCATTATGCACGAATGTACCAAGTATTCGAACAACAGTATCGGTCCAAGTGATAGTGCGTGCTTTAACTGTCCAAGACGATTCTGAAATTAAACAATTTTAATATCTCCAAGTTCGGCAAGATTCATTTGTTGCAGGAAGCTGATTGCTATATTGGAATCAGTCACTGTGTCAAAGTACAGTTTCACGGTGGTATTACACACTTCATTGTATTGTGTATGACCCAAGTGTGTGAAATCTTCTAAATTGGGACTTTAGTGACTTTAATTTATCGCCCAGAACCTGAAGAAAGTGGTTTTGTATGATACTATTACGGAGATTCATTTGCTTCAGACATCATCATCGGGCAACACTCCAACGGTTGTCCTGGGTAAATCTAGATGCTATAAAAAAAAGCACAAAACAATTTTATAGAACGATCGCTGGCCATCAGTGATATTAGTCCTTGATAAGCACGTGCAACATTATTTTTTATTATCTAAATCCAAAAGAACGTCCTCTGACCGCTCATATGCCCAATCAATTGCAGCCATATCCCAGATACGTCAAATCGTTTCTTCTATTGAAACTCTAAAAATTTGGGGCTGACAGTCATTCGTGTGATGCGACCTGCCAATGTGATCAGCCCTATAGCTGTCTCCAAAACTGTGTCTCACGTGATTGTGAGCCATGACAAACGGGAATATCTAACCCACCATATATATATATATATATATATATATATATATATATATATATATATATATATATAGATATATATATATATATAACCTTTTTCAATTAACGGTGTGGCACAAACTCCATGCTGAATCTTTGGTGTAAAGATGAACAATGTACATCAAACTGAAGAATTGTTTCTTATTCCTGATTCCCGACTGAATAAGGAATAAGTAACTAGTTACGTATTCCAGATTAAACTAATCCTACACACAGTTGGTTACTTATTTCTTAATCGCATCCAGTCTGGTTTTCTTTCTTTATCCACAGATCAATATGCATATGGTTATTATTTGCTTATAAAAGACTAAGGGCAGGTGTTATTGTTATTTTAATTCAATTATATTGTTTCATGGGGCTAGCTGTTTAAATGACGAGAGAATTATCAGTGACTATGTTAAGAAAGGGGGCTAGGTAACTGGTGGGTACATATTACCATTACTTTGAGATAGTAATAATTTGTTGTATTAGATGCGTGTGTCGCGTCTTGTTGTGCATGACGTGAACTATTAGTATTTGTATTGGAAACACTTCCGAATGACTCAAGTACACGTGAAACCTGAAAAACACAATCCAAGTGAGAAATGGGAGATTTCCAAAAATATGTGTTCATAATGTGTTTAGAGAAGAATTATTTCAAGTATACGGGTTTAGAGGGCACTATGTCACATTGAATATTGTCTTGAAGTTCTTGGAATTGGGTAAACAAACAAACAGGTACGTGTATAAAACACAATCAGTGCCAGTCAGATATAATACTAATTCGTGCGAATTAAATATCTCTTTTGGATAATTTATGTTCAAGAATATGTTTCACCATAAGCCAAATTCATTAAGAAAATGCATTTAACCGATTTCGAGAAACTAGGGTTATATTAAGGAGGGGGAGTACAACATATGTGGATAGAAAATACAATCTTTCTTATAGAGGTGTGACAATACGTCTTATCGTTAAAGAGTTTTGAAATGGACCTTTCACTGACATTGGTTCTCTAGATGATAGTGTAGAGCAGCGAAATAAGTCCTAATGAATGTCATGGAGAGAAAATCGGGTATGAAAAAGATAAACAATTTGGACCAATATAATAGATTGTAACTAGTGAACGCCTGACTAGGATATGTAGATTTCAATGCCTCTTGGACAATATGTAGTAAAAACGTTCTTGCACCTATTGGAAAGTTAAATGCATTGGTACTGGTATATACTCGATCAAGCGGTTGTCAAACCTTGGCGCGATTTTAGATAGAAGTCACAAGTTTACCCGGAATTTTCTAATAACTCCATACACCTTAAGATGTAAATTAGAAATTCGTTTCCGTTGTATGCAGCAGCAGAGGGGGCGAATCAGACAACTTTTTTTTTTTTTTATTTTTGATTATACCCCCTCCAAAATAACACTAGACCCTTCTCGCGAAAAAATAAGTCTCCGACCCTTGTCTGAAAACATTCGCGTCGCAACGTCGTTGTCACTCACCCCCTCTGCTGCTAGAACTTTCAGTTGGGGTTAACCGAATATTTGATCAAGTCCGATACGATATCGTGTCCTAGGGTCTGCTAAATTTATTGTCACAAGTCCGTGTGGTTTTGACTGAGCGTGACTAAAGAAATTTCTAAACTGATTATGATTCATATCACCGCTGCACCAAGTTTGATGAATATTTCGTAGCGTATGAGTATCAACGCCGTTAAATACACACAACACATTGCAATTATCTCTGATCACTTTTGGTATTTGTGTGTATCGTTGAGTGACATAGATCACATCAGTGTTTTTATGCCTGCCTCGGGAAAATATTCTAGCAGGATTTTTTTGATTATCTAACATGATATCATCGTATACCACTAAATTGTTAATACTTCCATCGATGTCTTCCACGGAAGGGGCTTCCTCTATATCAGTAATAAACTCAATAAAATCTTCATCGATTTGAAATTCTTTTGCTTTCTCGTTAAAATCCTTTAGCACTTCATAGCATCGCTGATCGTCTACACTCGGGGCTATTAAATACAATTTGTTCCATTTCATCCATCTCGTTATCAAATTAAGTAGCAGTTGTGTCTTTCCGCTTCCAGATGGTCCGATTATAATCATTCTAATTGAATTCGGCAACATTTCATGATGTTTAATAGGTTCCCGTCGTCGGGTAGCTGAATAATCAATTATATTCATGCCGTTATATATAAATTATGGATCTATATTGTGTGAAGTGTAAAAAACGTACTGGCACAGATGACTTGACGACGATTACAACTAAAAATAACCGATCAGCGCTTTCTGGTAAATGCGTACAATGTAGTACAAAGAAATTTAGATTTGTTTCTAAACCCAAGGAACTCAAGGAACCTTTAAAAAAAACGAGGAGGTGATATCGCAGCCAAATTAGCAAAACTCCCTGGAACTCCATGGGCAAAATACCCCGGAGAAAAGCACCTTCCAGGATATAGCTACTGTGGACCGGGAACAAGACTTGATATCAGACTCAATGATCAAAATCAGCCCCGACCCGGTGAGGAACCAATAAACGCTATTGATAAGGCCTGTCACCTTCATGATGTATCTTATAAAAGCAGTAATCTGCAGCACAGGCATCTAGCAGATGTGAAATTAATTCATGCGTTAAATGCTATTTCTGATAAATCTTTCAAAGAAAAATTGGCTTCCTTTTTGATAAAATCGGTTATGAAAAGTAAATTGATGTTAGGTGCTGGTAATTAATAACAACATGGAATCTATTTATTATTCCCCAAGAGGATACTGGAGGGGTAAATCAGCAATCCATAAACTCGCTAGTGCTGCGAAAGTGAAAAAAACCACTGCGGCTCATTGGTTATCCAAACAGGCACTATGGCAAATTTATCTACCACCGCCTAAACAAATCAATTTCTCGCATTTTGATGTGACCGGACCCAATGAAGTTCATCAGGCTGATCTATTATTTCTGCCACATGATCGTGGTTACAAATACGCATTAACCGTAGTTGATATTGCAAGTCGATACAAAGAAGCAGAACCGTTAAAAACAAAATCAGCCACTGAAGTGGCTTCTGCATTTGAAAGGATTTATCGAAGGAGTCCTCTGCACTGGCCAAATCTATTACAAGTTGATCCTGGCAAGGAATTTCAGGGTGCAGTGTTATCTACAATGAAATATCACAATGTCGCTATCAGACGAGGGCATACTGCACTGCATCGTGATCAGGCCATTGTAGAACGATTTAATAAAACCCTTGCTGAGCGGTTATTTGGATATCAATACGCAAAAGAATTCATCCAAGAAAAAAGATCCCGTGAATGGGTTAAAAGGTTACCAGCTGTGATTACTGCACTGAATAACGAGATTACTAGAACCATCAACATGAAACCTATCAACGCGATTAAAAAGAAGTCAATACCTGAAATGGAAATTCAAAAAGATTTTAGCGTTTCCCAACCAATTCTTGGTAGTAATGTCATTGTGAGGTACTTATACGAACCAGGAGAGCTTGAGGGTGGCACAAAAAGGGCTACTGATCCTATTTGGAGTGTTACTACGCATAAGATATCTAGTATAACACGATCTACGGGTAGACTTCCAATCTATAAACTGGATTCAACTGCCCCTCAACGGGGTTTTACTAGACAACAATTACAAGTGATACCTGAGGATACTCAATTACAACCGCATGGGCTTAACTAGCACCCTTGCGTCTATTGCACTCAAGACAAGTCAACTTCACATTATTTCTGACATGACCGAGATTGTTATTTTTTCTGTCCACGGTGAATTGGCGAGGATCCTTATCCGAATACTGCCAACGCATTATACAATTGCAACTCGCGCAGTGATTATTCTGTTGTTGCTTCAGAGTAATTATTAATTCAGCATCAATATCAAATTCTCGTTGTTTTTTTTTGTCTTGTTGTTTGTAACCGGAGAGTTTTTTATCAATAATATCATCTATTGTGGTGCCATTATCATCGCCACCAATGATTTCATCATCGAAGACAATTCTTCGAAGTTGATTTATTTTTCGTACTCTAGACACTGCGAGATAGACTAAATTCGACCATTCTATGCGATTATCTACTATCCAAACAATTGTATCCGATATAGTCAATTCCTGTGAAGAGTGTATTGTTGCTGCATAACCTAGCGTCCATGGGGATTTATTAGCACGCAATGCATCTTCAACGACATTGATATCAACCAGCACAATATCATTTAATACGAGAATCTGTCTTTGAAATCCTTCGGATTTTGGTCCTGGAATATCAACTTCGATGTTCTGTTTTCGTGTATCCGATGGCCTATAACATAACGGTACTGGAAGTGTTGCAAATTTTTGTTTATGCAATTCAAATAACTTCATCTGAAGTGTGTCCCTGACTATTTTTCTACTTGCAATGATTAAATCATTTGGTCTCCACGCTTCCCAAAACTCATTCATGGGAGTTTCCGAAATTATTTCACGGGCTATTTCACACTGGATTTTATCTGGTTGTAATCTAATTAATTTCTTAAACTCTTTTAATTCATTATCAAGTGATCTAAGATCAGTATCAATTTCTTCATAATAGTCTACAAAACCCTTTAGCCATTCATGGGGGGATGCACCGACAAATGGTGGAGGTTGGCCGTGATCACCGCACATGACGACTTTTGTATTTTTCAATAACAACCACTCAAGAAATATTTTTAAGACATCTTCGGACACTGTGTCTATTTCATCCCACATGATAATTTCAGGAATAAATTTCTCTCCCATGCGCTCAGGAGTCCATTTATCTCCCTTCCATCTAAAGAAACTATGATAAGTGCAGGCATTTACCTCTCGTTGTTTCATCTCTCTGGCGAGTCTGTGAGTCGGTGTTAGCACAATCATGTTAGAAACGCTAGCGTTTCCACGACGGAATAACTCAATTACCCGGGTTGTTTTTCCTGACCCACCACAGCCGTTTAAATAAACTGTTTTATATCTACAGATTGGATCAGAAATCGGTGGTGCACTAGAACATTCTGAACACTGATTGCTTTCTAAGTAATTATTTTCAATGGTAACATCTGCTGATGGAATATAATCATGAAGCATTTCCTTCTTAATTCTCCATGACCCCCAATTCTCGTTGCCAGTAGCCTTAAAATCAGCCATTTTGCTATTTATGTAAAATGAGTCAGTAGCAACTCTAACTGCGGTGGTAGGAAATCTATTGATCATTGAAAACAGATTGATAGAAGCATAACCAAGCATAGAAGCTCTCAAATATGTGTACTGCTGATGGTATCCATCAGTGTAAGTAACAATTGTACCCAATTTGGTTCCATCGGACATAAATGCGTCCTTACGATTGACATATAAGCCCATATTCGTTAAATCTTTGATTACAAAATCGTATTCAGCATTGTCTATAATCAATCGTGAAGAATATCTCGTATTAACATCTTTGCCACCTTGGGTAAATTTACCGATTATTCTTCGTCCAAGATCTTTTGCTTCATTGTTTCTGATTTCAAATAACTGTCTGGACCAATCCATGATTTGTTGTTCATTAAAATCAGGAAACAGTTTTCGCTCTTCGCTAATTATTTTTTCTAGATCAGGTTGTGGTAACCAGACTGATTTCTGTGCTCGATAGGATATAATTGCTTCACTGACAATTAATGATTTTAACATCTTACAATCAAGCATATACCGTAATAACACTATTGGCATCCAGTGTTTTTCAGACATGTGTTTACCAATGCAAAGATAACTACACGGATGAAGCCCTTCAGCCATTTCAAATGATACTACACAAGCGAATCCGGTTAAATCGAAATGTGGCAGTGGTCCATTAATAGCAACACGGGTCATTTCGTGTGTAGGGTGTCCAAATCGTTTGAAATATTTCTCACACTCTCCATACCCAAGAAAACTTCCTGGATAACATGCAATCATATCAACTGAAATAACGGTATCAGCGGTGTATTTTGTGTTCCATAATCCTCCATGGCTGTATTCAAGACAGGACAATTTGACATCTGATAAGAACTCACTTCGGGTTGGTTTCCACGCGTTTTTCTTCCTAGCAAAATGTGCTACAACTGATGGAAGTGTAAAACAGTTTGCTAATAATTGATCGTTGTCTTCCCCCAGAGAACTCTGGGGAGAAAATTCACTAGCTAGTTGTTTCATTTGATTATGTAGCTCTTCAGTACGGTACAATTCTCCGTTAGGCCTTACAAACTGATCAAATCTACATTCTTCGTCTGAAGTACTATGAAATAGCCACACTGACACAGAATCGTTTTTACTCAAATGGTAAATAGCATCAAATAATTTCTGCTCTGAAAAAAACTCTTCGGTTCCAAACAGATATTTTACGGTTCTATCCCGTGGGAATATTGTTACTGCAGACGACCACGCGTGTGCGTTATGATCAATAATTTCAATGGGAGCTCCCTGTGATTTATATTTCGATTCGTATAATACTTCTCCGGTGATTGTCCTTACCGATATTGGAAATCTCAATGATGTTTCTAATTTGGCTATATCTTGAATTGTTGCCCCATGCTGTTTCACTGTCAGTTCCCATTCGGTTATTTTTTTTCGTCTTAGATCAGTTAGTTTATTTCCCCGGGACGCATTTGTGAAGTGTTCTATTATTCGTGTTGCTACACAATTGAGCCCTGTTGAATATTTCATGGGTGCTAGTTTTGAAATATCAGGTTTTTCATTGAGTGGATATATCCCATAAACAACTACTGTGACAGGATAAGATCTTTCGTAGTAGGGTTTATCAAGTCCAGTCAAAATTCCTGGTTTTGAATCCTGAGTCACAGTGACAGTTTTTTTGTCCTTAAGAATAGGCTCGTATTTGTCCCTAATGATCCATTTTCCATTATCAAGGATAAGGAATTTTATTCGAAAAAAATTTCTTTCTTCCCCAAGACGTGAGATTATCACTGCTGCTTTTTCATCATTCATGGTAGCGTCAACAACACCATCAATTCGAAATGTTGACCAACAATGAGCTGCCCCATCACGCTTGAATTCATTAAAACAGACTCTGATTTTCCTAATCAAGGTTCTATCAAGAATTTTATTCTTTGGTGTATCAGAAACTCTATCAAGATTGAATTGAACACTTTTCCAGGGCTTAATTTTCGATAATCTCTCGAACTCCTCCATACTATAATTAAAACAAGCATTTAAATGAAAGATTTAAGTATAATGAATCATTGCAAATGGCTTATGATTGGATCAGTGACACCGTGTAACAAATCATGCAGAAATGAATTCTGTTGGTATCATATGCAAAGCTTTCGTCGTGGAAGCCTTGGTCCGTTACCCTGTATTCAATGTGGTGTTGGGGTCAGGGGGAGGTCGCAATTATGCGTTATGTGTGGGGGCAAACGATACAGGGAACTAAAACGCTATTATGATAAAAGAATAAAAAATACTGCCATTGACCCCAACGATGACAAAATAATAAAGACTGCTCAAGATTATATACAGAGACTTATAATTAAACCAAACAATGAATTAGAAAAATAGTGTTATTATACAAATGAACCAAGAATTCAGACCTCACCCGTGCTTGTTAATTATGAAGCATTCCGTAATGGTATTATCAGAAAATTCGATTTTCGCGTGTCAAAATACAGTACACGCGTACGTCTATAACACCAAGGGAGACAACTCTTAAATGATATAACCAAGGGAGTTATCATTGTGATTTAGCTTCTGAGTATTGTTTTATAGGAAAAGAAATATTTTCTTTTTTTTTTAGTGTTTAAGTCAAATATTCTGTCTCATGTGCGATTAATGCGTATTTCATAACATAGGATGTGATCCGGAGATGCAGGCGTTACAGGATAACACACGTGTATACTTTCTCCCTTAGATTGTGTTAACTTGTTTAATGGGTATTGTGATTCAGCGCTGGGAATTGTTTTGTAAGAAAAGAAATGTTTTCAAACAATTATATTCTTTGTTCTAGTGTTTAAGTCAAATATTCTGTCTCATTTAAATACTGTGAAACACCATTAATAAGTAATTCAAGAAAATAAAATAGCATACTTGCGGATTGATGTATTAAATCCCTTTATATACCATATGAATAGTTACAACATATATACGTTAAAAAACGTTATTCTTTATAGACGTGAACAGTGGTCTAACGGTATCGTGTTTGGCTTGTAAACCCAGACAATTATTCTTCACATGTTCGCGCCCCATAGCAGACAATTGTCTGATGGTGAAACGGTTGGATGTTTTTTTTTTCTATTTAATTGAGGGGAGGAAGGCGCCCCCTCTGTGTTTACATTCACATAACATGCAAAACCCATGCTATCAAATTTACGGTAGCGGTGGGTTGTCGGTTTTTGACAACTTACGCAACCATGAATTTGATTTCATGGGTTGCATGTTATGTGAATGTAAACACATAAATGCCCTACATTACATCATCATTGAATTATAATCCATCCTTAATTAAGTTAATTAAGTATATGTATACCTACAATTTGCCACAACACTCAGTGGAAATATATACGGTATTTGTGCTGTCCTTAATTAAGTATATGTTGTGACGTCACCCCAAGCATATCTTCTGGGCGGTCTAAGATGGCGTTTGCCACGTTAGGCCTCCCCTTTCGGAGATGTATGTTTCGGGTTTCCCTTGGGCTTACTTGGATGTGAAGGCAACCAAGGAGTTCCAAAGATGTGTTGTCGTATATATGTAACCTCTAGGTCATTTCACGTAAACATACCCTCTTGTGATTATAACCCGTTATTTGACGAGTTAGATTCACTCTTAGGGGAATATGTTTCCGGTGAATGTAAATATAAATGACCTAAAATAAATACCATCCATGGATGTAATTAGCTCTCCATCACATTTGGGTTACCCCGTATGGTGTTCAAAAATGAATTACCGGCCAAAACGTGGATGCACATTGGGTAAACCCAGAATGAATTATAGGCTAAAAGAAACGGTCATAGGGTCATATCTGAAAGAGCAAAAACATTCTGATATAAAACAGAAACAGAAAAATGCTCTAACAAAGGAACACTATGAAAGACACAAAGGCCTAATAAGGGACCCAATCAATGCAAATAGAACCACAACGGCCTATATCAAGGGGGCCAAATGACTGATAATCGCTCATCATGGTTGATATTTATTTTTGTCTGCATTTATATTTATATATACAGACTGAATTTTAAAAAAGATATTTATATATACAGACTGAATTTTTAAAAAAGATATTTATATATACAGACTGAATTTTAAAAAATATATTTATATATACAGAATTAATTTTAAAAAATATATTTATATATACAGAATTAATTTTAAAAAATATATTTATATATACAGAATTAATTTTAAAAAAGATATTTATATATACAGACTGAATTTTTAAAAAAGATATTTATATATACAGACTGAATTTTTAAAAAAGATATTTATATATACAGACTGAATTTTTAAAAAAGATAGTTATATATACAGACTGAATTTTAAAAAAAGATAGTTATATATACAGACTGAATTTTAAAAATATTAACGGCTCTTTTATTTTTGAAAAATGAATTAGAAATATGTATTATCATATATGAATTCTGAAATTATGAATAGCATCATAGTTGAAATTGGAAAATTGAAAAATCAGAATATTAAATTGTCAGATGGGTTAAATCCTGATCAAATCAAGTCGGATTTTCAGGATATAGAATACGGAGTTAGCACTAACAAGTATATGCTACCAAAGAAATATGCACTCATCAAAAAAATTCAAAATTCTATTCGAGACTCTCTTGCATTTTCCAGTGAAGTGGATGTGTTTGTTCCGTTATATACTATCGTGGAAGGAATACGAAAAGAATTGGGTAACGAATATGAATTGAAAAAGGAAGTTAATTCTAAAATTAGAAACTTACGAGCGTTAATTCAAGAAAATGAACTATTTTGATTGACCAACCCTCAAAAGATTTTGTCAGACAGTAAAATCTCCTTGAGATTTTCATTTTTTTTATTTTTTGTCATTTTTTGATTGAATCAGTGAAAATATTTCACTCTGCGAAAATAAAAATATTTCACAGCAATAAAAAATTGGACCGTTAAGGATGGAATCATCGATGGGAAAAATTGTTTTACAATTGAAAAATGGTTTCTGATTTCAAATAATGGTCAATGAAGCATTAACGACCCGATTGGCTCGTGAACGACTGGATGCAATTAAGAAATTTATACCAATTCGCGACTCTGTCAGGAATAAACTGCAACAACGACAGAGTTTACAAACTGATTTTGCTCTGGGGTCTGAAGAGTTGTTTAAACCAGTAACCACAGCAGCGAAGGGGGTAGAGCGTGCTTTACTGGGAGATAGTCCCGAGACGGGGAAATCTGTTATTGGTGAACTTGAAAAACTAGCAGCGAAAACTGAACAAACTGAAAAAACTGATCCGAAAAAAACGACTGTTTCTCTGTTGAATAAATTTATTGATCATGCTAAAATATTAATAAAAAAACCTAGTTTATTGAAATCAAAGGATTATCAAGCCTTTGGTAATTTTGCTGCTCAAAGTTATAATTCAAAAAAAGATTTTTTAAAGGACGAGTATAAAAATGATAGAATATCAAGTAATGATTGGTTCGATTATTTGTATAAACTAAATAAAGGGATTGGTCGTTTGAATAAGGATGAGATAGGATACAAGGAATTTAAAAAGGGGATTAGTAATTATAAAAGAGAAGAAATAGAAGAGCGACAACGAGAAATAGAAGAACGGCAAGAACTAAAACGTCAAACACCAACACGTAGACAAACAAGAAGACAAAAAAAACAACAACTACCACCTGATGATGATGATTTAGAAGAACGACGTCAAACACCAACACGGAGACAAAAAAAACAAGAAGAACCTAAAAAACAACAAATACCACGTGATGATGATGATGATGATGATACTCTTGATTATTTACAAACCACGGATACAGACAAACTAGATGAAGCAGCTGGTTATAGCGGAAGTGGACTGCAAAATCCAAGGATTGGAAACACTTGTCCTGATAGTGTTATCAATGATATATCACGATTAGATGTTCTTGTAGGAGGGTTCAGAGCTGGAAATAACTCTCCAGAAATAATTAATGAAGCAGCTGATATCTGTAAACGGTTATTTGCCGGCGGTATCATGGATATCAAAACATATCGAGATTTCATTGACGAGTTAGCAAATGGGTATCATAGCGATTAAATAACAATTGAAAACACTATTGGTTTTATAATAATGATCGTACACTACAATCATGATAAACCAACCCTCGTCTATGTAGCTAATTCACGGTTTCCAGTTTATAGAGCATACTACGGAGATGGCCTCGGCAAGACCATTTTAGGATTCTTTTCAAGAACGGCCCCAAAAGTGATGCCGTTAGCTAAACAACTAGGAATGAAAGCCATTGATGTTATTCGTGATAAGGGTATTAGTACTGTTGGAGATCTTGCCGGGAAATCGTTTTCAACTGCGAAGGATAAAATAACATCATTAGTGAGTCGAAAAAAGAAACCGTTACCGTCTACAGAAGAAATGCCTGCAAGTGTTAGTAAAATTATAAATAACGCAGTAGATGAAAAACTAGCGTCGATGGTAAATCAAGGAGACCAAAGCAATATTGCAAATATGATAGCGGGAAGTGGCTTTAGAAAACTACGACGATGAAAATGGAAAAATCGTTTACGATGAAAATCCGTAGGATTTCACGATTTAGACTCTGATAAATAGAATAAAATGTTCAAAAGGTCATCTGATCCAGCATTTGATATGGATGCCCCAGTGCGTAAAGATGATTCTGTATGCGATTTTCAATTTTATTCTTATCACGCAGTACAACCCGATCTCCGATCGCGAATTGAACTTCAAGTTCATGATACCAGTAAATATTTTCTACCGTGTGAGGCATTTATTGAAGTAGAAGGAGAACTTGTAACAAATGTTGCAGCTGATACCCCATATGACAATAACTCAAATGTCCGAGTTGGTTTTGTTAATAACGGCATCATGGCGTTATTTGAAAGCGCTAGATATCTCATTGATGGAAAAGAAATTGAATCCATTGACCGTGAAGTTGATGTGGCTACAACAATCATAGGGTTAGCAAGATATTCTGATGATTATTCAAGATCAGCGGGTCCATCTATGATGTTTGCAAAGGATACTACTGATAACGCTGATCACCTTCAATTCATTAAAGTGTTAACAGCACAGAATACTGCAGAAGCCAATCAACAAGAAGCAGCTAATCCAGAACGTCGAGCTAGACCCGGAGTTGCGTTTGATATTCTCGGAGGCGTTAATGGTAATCTCAATTTAGGATTTGCAACACGTGTAGCAACGTTGCATGGGCAGCGTCGACGATTTTCATGTGCGATTCCACTATATCACATATTTGGATTCTGTAGAAACGTCCGAAAAGTTATTTATGGAGCCAAACACACAATAGCGCTTGTACGAAAGGGTACTGATGATGATGCAATCTGGCGTAATGCTGGGGTTGCTGCCGGTAAAGTCATTTTAACAAAACTATCATTGTGGATGCTAGTGTTAACTCCATCAATCACAGAAGAACAGCGACTACTATCATTTATGGATCAAGGAGGAAAGTCGTTGTTGAGTTGGTTATCAGTGACTACGGATATTAAACAAGACAGTGTTGATGGTACATTCACATGGCACCTGGCATCAAAACAAGGGATTTCAGCTCCACGTCATATATCTATTGCGTTACAGAATGCTGCGCGAGTTGGTAATCAAGAACGAAGTCATATGATATTTGATCAGTTAGGTGTTAATGAAGTCTCGCTGAGAATAAACGGACAACAGGAACCATCCGAGGATATACAACTTGATTACGGTCAGAATCATATTGCACGTGTCTATCATAACCTGTTGTCATTTATGGCACGTGATCAAAATGTGGATACCGGTTTGCAAATATCACAATTGGATTTTAAAAGCCTCTATCCGATTTATTACTTTTCATTGGAACATCTTGATTTGATGAGACAATCTGTCGTTGATATACACTTTAGAGCCCGTGTAACCCGTCCGACTGGTCCACCAGTTGGTGGGGTACCTCCTATCCTTATCCCGAATTATAGAGCGGTTGCTGTCATTCTCAGTGATAAATCAATGCTACTCGAAGGTGTTGGTGGAAGAATGAGAGTGGTAGATGCCCCAGTAGAAAATCTTTGATTGAAAATCCTTCGGATTTTTCCATTGAATCGTTTTACGATTTAGAATCAATCTGTATTTGTATAATGTCATATAGTAATATCAATGTGTCATTGACACCTGGTCAGTTAAAAAAATTGCAATCAAAATCCGCTAAACAATGTGGAACCACAATCACGTTGAAACCTAATCAAATGACTGGTGGGGCAAATAAATTATCGCTGACAACTCGTCAAGTGAAACATTTCAATGATGCTTTCAAGGATAAAAAAGGAGTTCAGATCACACTCTCTTCGGCTGCTATCAAAAATATGATAAAAACAGGTGGTATATTTCCGTTGTTTGCTGCAATACCAGCATTGGTTGCGGCAGCAGCCCCAGCAGTAGCAAAACCGGCCGCATTGGGGGTAGTTGGAGGCTTGGGAACAAAAGCGGTACAGAGCATTGCTGAATCATATGAACCGAAGAAAGGTCAAGGGTATAAAAAAAAGGGAAAGGGTCTAAGACTACCAGGAACCCCGTATTCATGGTACAGCGGAAAGGGTCTAAGACTACCAGGAACCCCGTATTCATGGTACAGCGGGAGATCCGTTCACGGATCAGGCCTGAGACTACCAGGAACGGTTTATTAATTCAGAAATCTATGGTTCCAATGTCCAATTTTGATTTAATGGATGCTGCTTAAAAACTAGTGATTAAAAATTTCAGAGGTGTTTTTATGAAAGATCAATTACCACATCAACCAAACAAAACTGAAACCGGTATTATTAATCTCGATAACAGCACCGGACCTGGAACTCACTGGGTTGCATACGCTATTGATCCACGTGGGATTGTCTATTTTGATTCATATGGATTAGCCCCACCAAAAGAGTTTATGCGTTATATAAAAACCCTTCCAATGAAGACTTGGTATTCTACGCTACCAACACAACAAATCAATGACCCACCAATATGAGGCAGTGAAGTATTAAATGTCCTTGACGCTATTTCAGCATCTAGAAAATCACCACACATTGTCGTAAATGACTACACTAGTAATCGCTTTTTAGAGAGAGATATATAAAATATCATGATTGATATTTGGGGGAGACCTCTGAAACCCAAACCCGATGACACTGCAACTCCTGATTCTATCAAGGATATACAAAAAAAATTAAAGATGAAATCGCTGAGACGTTGAACTTAACAAGTGTTGACCCGAATGAAATAGTTGTATTTCAAGACAAACAGGGTAAATTGAAATCTAGTAATATTTCTCTAGATGATATTTTAGTTAAACAACAAAATGCAATCGAGAACACCGTTGCGTTATTTTCCGATCAAGGTAAATTGAAAACCAGTAATATTTCTCTGGATGATATTTTAGTTAAACAACAAAATGCAATCGAGGATACTATCGCGTTATTTTCCGATCAGGGTAAATTGAAATCCAGTAATATTTCTCTAGATGATATTTTGGTTAAACAACAAAAGGCAATCGAGAACACCGTTGCGTTATTTTCCGATCAGGGTAAATTGAAAACCAGTAATATTTCTCTGGATGATATTTTGGTTAAACAACAAAACGCAATCGAGAACACCGTTGCGTTATTTTCCGATCAGGGTAAATTGAAAACCAGTAATATTTCTCTGGATGATATTTTGGTTAAACAACAAAACGCAATCGAGGATACTATCGCGTTATTTTCCAATCAGGGTAAACTCAAACCGGGTGTACTTTTTTCGACGATTACAGATCGATTTAAAACTCTCAACGATTCTGCGTTAGAACTAGCAACACTTCAATCTAAAACCGAAGAACACATAAAACAGTTTACCGCATTTCGTAGAAATATCATTGATAAATTTATTGGAACTACATTCGATAAAATTGAAATAAAACTCCCTGATATTAAAAAATCCATCGATGAGACGAACACTTTCATCGAAGGCATCAAAGGGGATGCAACGAGGATGATAACAGCCATTGAAAAAACAAAAATTCCTCATGAGAAAACCAACAACGTAGTATACACAATCCAACACGGATCATTTGAGTGGACACCTGAAAACAACAAATTAGACATCACTGCAACAGTTAAAGGTATTTATCGATTAACAATAGTGAGAACGACTCAATTTAATATTTCATCGTCCAGTTCATCCGGGGTCAATAATACGATTTCAACGATCATCGACAAGGATACAACTGAACAGTTCACGTTAATAGCTACTGATAAAAATTTGGTTAGGGTTACAACAACGTGGTATGTGGAATTCGTAGCGGATTTAAGTAAATCGTAATTGAAAACGATAGCGTTGTTAAAATAAAAAATGATTTCATCATCGCAATATCGCTATGATCAGGTCAGAGAATATCAAACTAGACTCAAAACCCTGTCTGAGGAGTATGAATTGAAAATTAAAAAATACCGCAGGAGAATTACCGCAATTGATGTTACTGTGTACGCTGTGAGTGGTGTAATCACCGGAGCTGGTATTATACTGTCTTCAGTGACAATGATGGCTCCGATAGCTGTTCCAATTTGCATTTCTGCGGCAACAACAATCGCTGGAATAATTTCAATAATCACAAAAAAAATATCCTCATGCAGCCAACGGAAACTACAAGACTACATAATTCAATTTCATGTTGTGTCCACTGCATACTCGCAATTATCCTCATTGATATCGTCATCGCTCGATGATACAATTATATCAGAGAGTGAGTTTTCAGCGATGGTAGATATATATGATTCTGCGATGTCAAAATTAGAAATACAACATGAGTATAATAACAATGACAACACAGATGGAATTACTTCAACAAATAGTGGAGAACACAAGCCCAGTACAAACAAGCATGATCTCAATAACCTCAACGAATCCAGAATTCAGTGTCAATTTCCCCTCTCCAGTCCCAGTGAAGGAGATAGCGCTAGCAAAATTACGAGTATAACATAGTTGGCCAAATATCAGATCAAAATCATTTGGTGGTCAACAACCCAATAATTCACTGGTATTTGCAAATAAGAATAAACCCGACGGAACTCCAGACTGGAATGTTGTTTCCATACCAACCGGATCATATCAAATTGAACAAATCAATGATGAATTCGCGCGTAGAATAAAATCGATTACTGGAATAGAATCAAAAATAGCTATAACAGTTCATGTGCCGACACTATCATCTGCCATTGAAATAAGCACAGAAGGATACGTCGTAGATATCTATCAGAGTTCTATTAGAACCGTACTAGGATGGCCTGAATTACCACCCGGAGAAAAAACCGTTAAATTACCAGAACCACAAAAAACTGATTATATCACCGACAGGACAAAATCTGATAATCCAGTAAAGAGTTATAAAGATCATAGATTTACTATAGAGTTTTTTAGTTTAGTATATCGACCAATTGGAGAAGAGGAGGAAGTAAAGGAGCATCATCATTTTTTTGTTAACGAACCTAAAATCATTGACAATTTCACAGCAATGAATAAAGATTTTTCATTGTTGTTAATACCCCTTAAATCCGGTACTCTCACTCGAGATGAATTTATCAGCGTTGTAGAAACATGTAACAAAATCATCAATGACATGGAAACATTTAACCTAAAAATTATTCAGGATATATTAGATCACAATAACCCCCAAACGAGAACAACATTTGCAACGAAGTATAATATACGCGTCAAAGATATCCCCACATTCAAACTACCAGGATATAATATCTCAGAATTACAAAAATCTCTCAGTGATGCCATCGATGAAGGTTTCAAAAAAATCCATTATACGTGGAAAAAAACACAACCACAACCACAAACAACTATCCTCAAACATAATAATGACCCAGATGGTGGTGGCAGGCATATTGCTCCGTTCAATGTGAATATTTCAACGGTGATTGCGCTCAATTTAGTATGTGATGTGATCGAAGGAAGCTATCAAATAAATTTAGAACGATCAAATCAAGCTCAGCAAGGATATATTTTGTATTCATTTGCACCAACAGCCCCTCCAGGATTTTTAATAATTGAGTCCCCGGTGAATCCAGTCTATATGCGATGTCATAATAATTCATTAACCAGAATTAATTTCAAACTCACAGATCAGTCTAATAATCTGATTGATTTACAAGAGGAGGTTTTACAAATTAGTCTATTTGTGAAATCATAAATGATTTTCGTCCTAAGGACTTGATAAAATATTCGGTTAACCCCAACTGAAAGTTTTAGCAGCAGAGGGGGTGAGTGACAACGACGTTGCGACGCGAATGTTTTCAGACAAGGGTCGGAGACTTATTTTTTCGCGAGAAGGGTCTAGTGTTATTTTGGAGGGGGTATAATCAAAAATAAAAACAAAAAAAAGTTGTCTGATTCGCCCCCTCTGCTGCTTATGCATACATTTTAAGTTTATTCTAATTGATGCATGACCACATATTTCTATTCTACCCAATATGAATAAATCACCCTTCTGCATGTGTTTTCTTAAACAGGTTTCCCTGCGGTCAGCAGCTCACGCCGTAGAAGCTACACATCTCTCCTCTAAGCATGGACCCATTTTTAATTATACCCCTTAGGTATGTAAAAGTTAGTTTTCCAGGCTTATTTCGCCATTTAAATGCACCAAATTTGCCACCCTGGCACCATAAACGGTATATGCCGAGTTCCTTCTTATTAATTCCGATGAGTAATGTATCGAATTCCTACAGTATATTCTTCCACTGCAGTCACAACACCAATGTACACCACTAAATTGTAAAGTGGACTACGTTACGACAGTGACATACATTCGAGTTTGGCCTGACTTCACTACTATACAACAAATGCATCATATATATATATATATATATATATATATATATATATATATATATATATATATATATATATATATATATATATATATATATGTGTATGTATGTATATTGGCGGAACCGAATGAACGATAATAAACCCTGGATGCCGCTACAAAGCCCGCTAACATTTATAATTAAATATAAAAATATAATCGGTAACGAACAAAAATAAGTTTAGATTGAACTGAAATTACTTCATATATAGTCTACATTACCTCGACGTAAATTGTAAAAGAGTAAATGTCAAAATTCTTTAGGATAGTAAGTAATATCCGGATTTTCCACATAAGATATCATTTCTTATAGCATGTGTGATACCCAGCTTCTTAATCTAGCCATCAAATACTCGAAATCGGCTCTCCGAATGTTCTTAAACCTTTCCTCGTATTAGATAGAATAATATGTTAGATATCGCTGCAGAGGTGTTGAAATCAATACCATGTTATAAAGCGTTTAAATGGTTAAACTTATATATCAAATCTGTTCAAATTGTGCATGAGTTGTCATATCCAGTATCAATGAGAACCGACTAATGTCGCTAATTCGTGTCGCCGGGATTTTTCATGACTTCCATTTTGTGTCGCGTCTATTTTACAGAGGCTAAGCAAATGGAAGCATTCATAAAGAGAACATAATGTTCAAGCTGATTACGTAACATATAATCTTCTTACGGCAGACAAACGTGCTCGGAATCGGCTCGAGAACTGTTCTTTAACATTCTCCTACTGTTAGAACACACACAAATCTAGATACCGCTGACGAAGCGTTGAAAACAAAATCATCTCAGTAGTTGCCAAATTTAGACAGAATGATCCAATCGATCTTTGTGTGTGTTTTTCATACACCAGTACTCATAGGGTATACCTTATGTTCCTGCAATATTTAGAATAAATTCGTCAGAACGGCCTTTGCGAGTCGATTCTATCCCCTAGATATAAAATGTCAATGAAGTATCCATTTCAAAACTCTGTCAAGTGGGTACGTAATGTCTCAACTGTATCTGTATGATATTTATTAAGGCATGCAGTGTACCCAATCCATTTGATCTAGCCTAAAATGTCTCGAAATCAGCGCGACGAATTGTTTTTAGACTTTTGCTACTATTGTAACATAAACAAATCTATATAATACCTTCGAGTCGATGGAATCAAAATCTTCTTAATATGCATCATTTTAGCACAAATATTGATCCACTCGATCCTAATAGTGCATGTATTTCATATCATGTAACCATAGGGCTCCTCTTCGCAGATCAATTCCATCCCTTGATATAAATTATCAAAGAAAGATACATGTCAACATTCTTTTAAGACGATACGCCATATAAATTCAGTACAGCCTATTATTGCTCAAACTGATCTATAGAATGTGTAAATTTCATGCCCGGTATCTTTAGATTGTCTCTTTTCGGATGATTTATTCATCAGGATTTGCGGTTTGGGTAAAAAATAGATAAAATTTCAATGCATGGTCCATGTCAAAATTGTTTAAAGCGGGGAGGTCATATTCAAACAATATACTTAATATCTAATCTTCTTACGGCATATGATCGACATACACCCATTTAACTAGCCGCGAATTTCTCAGATTCGGATAGACAAATAATTGCTTTTAAACCTTCCTATTGGCAGGACCAGTCCCTCATACTGTCCAAGAGACGTCGAAATGAGTCGTTTGATGAAGAATAGAGTTAGTACAAATGATTGATAGATTAACATTTTCAGATTGTGCAAACCCGACACCCATAGTGCGTCATTATTTCACTATTTCATCTCGATGACATGTCAGGAGGTCTATGGTTAGTGGACTTTTACGCTTGTGTTAAGAACTCAAACAAAGGACCATGTACAATCTGAATAAAGAGTTTACGTAATGGCTCAAATGGATACGTAACATATAATCTCACATCATGTGAATATATATAATTGCTTTATTTAGCGGCGATGTTTTATACATTGCCTGGAAAATGTTTCTTCAGTACTTTCTGAATGTTTTAGAGACGTTAAAATCGACGTCCGCCAAGTAGGAGTGCAATTAGTACAACATGTCGATACAATATATTAACAATTACTTGTTGAACATACCCTTAACCCATAGAGTGCTCCTCATTTCGCTGATTACTGTCAAAAATATTAGACTGGTCTTACTTTGTGGGAGGAATCTATACACTTAAGACACAGTATAAAAGTACCTTCTATGTCAAAACTCTAGAATGGGTGGATGAATTTGTCCAAAGTGTAATCGTAAGATCTAATCTTCTTACTGCATATATTTAACAAGAAAAGACCACCTTCACCTAGCCTCAAAATCGGCTCGCTGAATCGTTATGAACGTTTCACATTGATAGGACGGATACTTATTTAAATAATGTCGAAGAGACGCTTAAAATAAATCATCTAAACAGCTTACACATTAGCACACATCATTGCAACGATATATTAAGATGTTTGTGTTGTGCATAAGTGACCAAAATCAAAGTTACCGTAACGTCAAACTAACAGTTTATATAATCGGTACAGAATGGTTTGATGCTTTGCAGAGGATATACTTGATGTAAATATAAAGTATTCACATTGACCTAGTTCATTAAAGTACAATAGACAGACAATACTTGATTTGTGTTTATTTTCTACATTTACAAGATAGTGCAATATATTGTCTTTAAACTGAACTCGTGTGGAATCTGCATTATTGTCAATTTTAGATTGTAATTGTCTTAAACTAAAACCTTTGATATTTTGCTGACATCGCCAGGTACAAATATAAACATGTCATAAATAAGAACCAAACTCTGAACGATTAGGATTATGCTTATAAAACAGCCAAAAACCTTTGAAATATGTTACACTCATTCAACTGGGTTGGATTCAACTCGTATACTGTTTATATGGAATTTAGTGTTGGTTACGCAAATCTCGGTACCTTTTTCATCATCATGGATAAGAGTATGATTATCAATTTTCCTTGTCTAAATTGGAAAATAATAATTACTGCAAACGGTAAATAAATTGTATTTATGATATTGATCTGCAATCACTGTCACTTCCGTATATAACGTACATACATCGTGTTATACATATCGCATGCTCAGTACGGTAGACGATGACAGACATAGTGTCAGGGGACTATGTCCTCAAAAAGAACCATCGACGTACACTCATTCTGGTGGATTTTGCACTCATTCATGTAAACAAACGTCAATCTAGTTCAATTCATAGGTGACAGAGCAGCTGTAGTGATCGTTTTAGCACCCTTTACTGACTTTCAAGTAATATATCCGCTAGTCGACACACTGACCAAATGTACGAGAGAAACCCTTACACCATAAAAATAACCATGACCGGTGTTAATTATATAACCTTACCTGTACAAAGTCTACAATATTAAGATTGATTTGTTTGTATTTAATATTCTGCAATCAACTCTTGTATCCAAAGAACTTGCATCGTATCACCTCTGCATTGTATGCCATCTCGACGTATCAGTCTCTAACCGTCCACCTCTATTTGCTACTAAGAGAAACCTCCGTATGATAAATAGAACCAAATTCATGCATGACATCCAAGAAAACCTAACAACTTTCTTACATCCAACAGCGGAACAACTTGATAACTGTATGCGTTCATTGTTTGAAAAACATGCCCAGCCACTAAATGCAGAGTATCAATAAAAAAGTGTTCTCCTTGGTATAGCAGTGTTAGGGGCCAGATTCGCACTGCTAAAAGACATCGCCAAAAAGCAGAGAGGCTTTGTCTTTCCACCAGACTCACTATTCATAAACAAATCTACGAAGCCGCTAAGAAGAACGTCACAAACATAGTCCATTTAGCCAAATCATCCCACTACAGTTCTAAGATCACGGATAGTTCCAGCTGCAAAGAGATCTTCGAGATAACTAACAAGGTAATGTCAAGGTACAAATGTACACCACTTCAAACGACCTTCTTTCCACTGGACCTACCAGACCAATTTGCAAATGTCTTCAATGACAAAGTTCAAACCATTAGATATTCGCTTGACAGCGCAATTTCAACTAATTCGTCACCATACAGGTATGATGCAGAATTTCAGCGACAACCGTTTGGAGCATTTGAACCTGTTTCTATAGATTTAGTACGGAAAATCGTGATGAAAAGTGCACCAAAGTCTTGCAAACTTGATCCAATTCCGACATCACTGTTGTCTGATTGCTTAGAACCAATATTGCCTTCACTAACTGATGTTAATAATATCTCTCTCTCATTAGAGGAATTCCCATCCTTTTTCAAAAGTGCCATAGTAAAGCCACTGCTGAAGAAACCAACACTTTACCATAACGATTTAAAGAACTACCGCCCAGTTTCTAATCTCCCTTTCATATCAAAACTCTTAGAAAAGGTTGTTCTAACTCAACCTGTATCTCATTTGAATTCATACAGTCTTTTTAGCAATGTACAGTCTGCATATCGCCCTTGCCACAGTACGGAAACTACTCTTCTAAAAGTATTTAGTGACATTCTCTCCGCTTTGGATAGTTAAAAGATTACAGTCCTCACTCTCCTGGATTTTACTGTAGCATTTGATACAAAAGAACATGATATATTACTTCACTATCTTCAGCATGTATTTGGCATTCAGAATATAGCCTTACAGTGGTTCAAGTCCTACTTAGTGAACAGGACACAAATTATATCTGCAAATGGAATACACTCCAGTCCAGGTGACGTATGTTATGGTGTTCCACAGGGATCTGTGCTCGGTCCTGTTCTCTTCATTCTGTACACTCAGCCGCTCTCAAGTGTCATAGATCATCACCCAGTGTCGCACCAATTGTTCGCTGATGACACCCAAAAATACAAGTGTAGCCACCCAATTGAAGTTGATGCTACCATCCATGGAGTAGAAAAGTGCATTTCGGATGTGAAATCATGGATGACATGTAACAAGCTGCAGATGAATGATGATAAAACTAAAGCTATTCTGATCACAACACAAAGACTTTCTCATCTAATTCCTTTACCTCAGACAATAAATATCAGCAACACCAACATTACATTCTCACAGTCAGTACGGAATGTAGGTGTTACTCTAGACAGTACTCTCACATTGCACCAACATGTCATGAACATCTGCAGGGCTGCATATCTTGAATTGAGACGCATCAGTTCCATTCGTAAATATCTGTATGTTGATGCCATGAAAACACTTGTGTGTTTATTAGTACTTTCAAGACTGGACTATTGTAGCTCAATTCTGTCTGGTTCATCACAATATTTACTCCAGATACTTCAAAAAGTTCAAAACACAGCTGCACAGATCAACTTTAGAGTACCTCGATCAGAGTACACCTCACCACTGCTCTGTACCCTACACTGGATATCAATTCGATACAGAATCAAACACAAAATTTGTTCTCTGTGCTATATTTCAATACACCAGCTAGATCCTTACGCTCTTCTTCTGATAATCGTATACTCATTGTTCCCAAGGTGAAAACAAAGTCATATGGACAACGTTTTTTTTTGCACACCAGAGCCCGGCGACGTGGAACAAATTGCCTATTGAAATTAGACACAAAGACACAGTGGTATCATTTTAAGAGTGCTCTCAAGACTCACCTGTGTCGACTTCAGGAACAAACTTAACGACCTAATCATGTTTTGTATCTTATATATTTTCAGCATGTTTTTTATGTTTTTCAATTTCATTGTTTTTTTGTCATTTGTAATTCTGTAGTGTAGTCATATCATTATTTATGGTGTAAAGCGCTTAGAGCTTTTAAAGATTAGGCGCTATACAAAGTCCTCATTATTATTATTTTTATTCAATGCACTAGCTATGAATACGAAATCAAGAACGCATTTAACTTAAATAAATGAGATTCTAATTTACATTTATATTTTCCTAGCCTACACTTTATTGAATGTAGATCATATATAATTGTCTTTCTAAAGTTTATATTTATATACTGTTTTACTTCCGGCTGAAAATATGATGATCGTTCTCAATATATATTTAATATATTTGTTGTGTCTGCTGCTTAATAATTTGTCATATTTTTCCTTTTATTTCCATAATATTTTGAGTAGCCACTTTGAAGAAATTAATGAATGCTAAAATATATATAAAACTAACGCTGTGATATTTATATCCGACATGTAGACTATTATTACATGCATGTCATAATTATTTTCAAAGTTTATCCTACAATAATAACATTACATAGTATAGTAAAATAAGATATACGTGTGAAACTAAGACAATGTATGTTGCTACACTTTTTCCCATATATCTGAAAAAAATGATTATCATTATAGAGTGAAATATTGATTTCAAAGGTGCAGTAGAGACGGCGAACATACCTTTTGTTAAAACGTTATTTGCTTAAAATAAACGTTTCCTACTGAATGCGATATATATAAGGACAATAACTGTATACCGAAGCCTTTAACTTACTGAGAGTTTGTCTAATTGAGCTAGTTAATTTTCTTACTTTTTTGTCGTGTGTTTTCTTCAAATTTTGAACGCGCGTGTTTCTCTTACCTATTGACTTTTTATTGAGGTCGCACTATCTCAGCTGCTGTAATTAGATGTACTCTGAAGTATTTTAACATAAACAGTGATAGTTGATTTAAATGGTTATATCGTTTATATTATAACCAAAAACAGACGAGACATGATGAAGTATACACTAAATATATTAACGTCGTAATACATTTCAGTCAGAAGACTTTCAACAACAAAACTACAACCTATACTGCAAGAACCTTCCTATCAATCAGTAGAAACAAATAGAAGAATAAAAAAAAAATTCATAGTAGCATAGGTTGATGTTGGAAATGGAAAAGGCGTGTGAGCAAATTAAAAAAAGCAAATGTGGAAAGATGACCTTTTTCAAATATTTTGAAGAAAAGCGTAAACAGGTGTAGAAGACGGAATATCTGGAAGTGACATTACTACGTAAGGAAACGGTCATTTTGCTTGTCCAAACAATATTCTTTCTGATTTAGATAACTCAGAAATTCGTATTGGACATAGACGGGCTGAAACTTATTCTCCAGAAATCATTAAAGAAGTATCTGATGTTTGTAGAAGATTATTTACCGGCGGTATTGTGAACCACAATAATGTTCGTTCTCTTATTGATGAAATTGCTGATGAATATCACAGTGAAATAAATAAGCAATAAATAAAATGATTGTACCTCATTCTCAACGTGGACCAATAATGATCAGAGTAGTATACCAATCAATAGAGTAACATACGGTGATGGACTTATCAATGTTCTTCCACGGTTTACTTAGTAGGATAGCTATTGCAAAACAAATATGAATGAAAACTATAGATCTCATTCGTGATAAAGCTACTAGAACAGTTGGTAATCCTGCCAGCAAGACTTGTTTAGCAATCACTGATAGACTAATACGATACGACAAAAATCTCAACCACCAGTAAAATTACAAGGACTTACGTCATGCCTGCGAATGTCATTAAAAAACAAATCAAGCTGCAAGTCAAAAACTAGGCGAGTTGGCTGGTGAAGCTGATGTAAATATAGCTGCTTGTCTGGTAGTTAGTATGGTAGCAGGAAGTGGTCTTCATATTAGAAGATAACAATTGGAACAAAATGTTCAAGCCTACATCAGATACAGCATTCGATATGGAAGCACCGATTCTCAAAGATTATATATATATATATATATATATATATATATATATATATATATATATATATATATATATATATATATATATAAACAATATATATTTATATATATTCATAATTATTAATTATTAAGTGTACTTTTATGACACAGGAGGTAAATTATTATCGATATTTATACCTTTCCTATGATAGATCACTATGTCTTCTTTGATCAATCAATAGAAACACTCGAATATGAACCCATGAGAGAGATATGTTTTTTTCCATATATTTAAATATGAAAAAACCATTACTATTAACACGACGGACTGGTGTTTGCTTTATACATTTTGATGATGTTTGAGAAATTATGTTTACTCCATTTGCTCTTATTTAATTAATAATTTGGTTAAATCTTTACTGTCAAAATCTTGCTACAAAATCCTTTGCAGTTTGAATAGCTTTCTCACTGTCATTTTTTAAAAATCATAATATCGTTTCAGCTGTCGATGTATTTACCACCGCATTGCACGCACAAACGTGTTTTTTCTAGGACACCAACACACTTTCGTAAACACGATTTCGTTTCTAGACTTCCATTACAAAAGCTTTGCAAATGGATTCTGCATCATTCGTTTACACAGGCTTTGTTACAAGAAGTTACAGAGTCTAGCATTAACCACTTTGCATGTGTTATTTGTTTTAATCTATCTATCTATCTATCTATCTATCTATCTATCTATCTATCTATCTATCTATCTGTCTGTCTGTCTGTCTGTCTGTCTGTCTGTCCATCCGTCCGTCCGTCTGTATGTCTGTCTGTCTGTCTGTCTGTCTATCAATCTATCTCACTCTCTCTCTATCTCTCTCTCTCTCTCTCTCTCTCTCTCTCTCTCTCTCTCTCTCTCTCTCTATATATATATATATATATATATATATATATATCCAGAGATAGATAGATAGACAGATGATAGATAGATAGATAGATAGATAGATAGATAGATAGATAGATAGATAGATAGATAGATAGATAGATAGATAGGTAGATAGATAGATAAATAGATAGATAGATAGATAGATATATAGATAGATAGATAGATAGATAGATAGATAGATAGATAGATAGATAGATAGATATATAGATAGATAGATAGATATATAGATAGATAGATAGATAGATAGATAGATAGATAGATAGATAGATAGATAGATAGATAGATAGATAGATATTGTTTTGCAATCATTTTAAAAACACCAACAGTGATATTGCATCTGTAACAGAATTTGCTGCGACTACTGGTGATAACAATACACCGGGACCAGCTATAACCACTGACATCAAATGCACAATTAAATCAAAAATAACTACACGCATGTGGTATTTTTTATTTTTGACTGTGTACCCATGAACGATATTTTTAAGTTTATTTTTTTCATTCACACTCCTGATTGTATCTGTAGCGTTTACGGCGATTGCGCAGTAGGTGTTAGTTTAGCGATACATTCAATACACCAATATTAAATCAAGTTGAGTTTATTTTCTTCGGTTTTCATTTAAAACGCTACTACGTCGTTTTAATCTAGTAATAGTAACATACAACAAGAAGATCCTGTTAGTGGATAACACTTTGGAATCGTTGTAGTTACCGTACATATTGTAACGCCGAGTACTAAGAACCTGTATATACCGATAACCCAAGCGCGGTGTTTAATACATTTATTAGGTGGCGTCCACAATAAAGATCCAGATGCTACCGTATTTACTATTTTTTCGTACATAGTTTGCATGTCAACGAGGTTAATGTCGATAACCACTGGACTTAAGAAACATGCATTAATGTTTATATTAATGATTTTACGAAATTCAAAAACAGTTGTACAGATATACATGAAGTCATTTCATCATATATTGTAGTTAACGGAATAATCACTTTTTTTAATCGTCGAAGTATCTTTTAGTTGCTGCGTCATTGATTGAATCTGTAAATATGCAAAGGTAACGTATTTGGTCAGATTATTTTTTTTTAAGTTTTAGATTTTGATGAATATTACATGTAGGCCTGAATTTCATCATTACTGATTTCAGTCATCTTAATAAGCTCATCTTATGACTGCTGTTACATTATGAATTCTAGTCTTTAAGAACAAACACAACTCATTCTTACTTTCCTATCCTATACAATTGAGAATATAAAACATGTTTGCCTGAAAAATTAGATAACATACACTGAGGAAAAGAAACAGTTTTAAATCATGTAATTGTTTAAGATGAAGATCCTAAAAATCTGGCTTATCGCCAATCTGACGGACTTTTAAATTCGCTTGGTCTACCTCTAAACAGGAACAAACTGAATTTCGACCCCTCGATTTTATTCATTGACGGTTAACTTTGATTTTAAAATGTGCATTATCATTGTGTTTATACATACTTATGCCGTACATTGATGTGAGATGACTATATTCAGTACACTGGTATGTAGAGCTGTGGTCAAACTTTGATTTCTTTATAACATAAATATTATTCGTATTTCCCCTTGACTTCGCCATTAGGAACATACAGTAATATGCTCTTAAAATGTTCATTCAAATAGATGCATCTATTTTGATGGGCTAAATAGTCCTGCTGAAAAGGAATCCATACGGAACTGTGTAGGTCCGGATACGGTAGAGTGTAGTGAAATAATAAACATAACTTCCAATCAACATTAAATAAAATTTGTATCATGGCTACTAAAATAGTATATAATAAATATGGTCTTACTACGGTTTAGTATATGTTTGCAGACTAGTAACGATGAGAAAATGGTTGTGAATTGAAACACACAGTTTTGTTTGTGGCAAATATGCTTAAATAAAAACCAGATTAGAATTAAAAACATAAATATGAACCATATATACATGGCCAAAACCAGAATGTACTGGGTATGCAATTTGGTTATAAACCAATTATGCCACACATCCTAATCATTATTTAACTCAACTAATACTTGTCTGTGTTTGTTTCATTGAACAATTTTAATCCGAAGCAATAATAATTACAATAAACTCACTGTGTATTGCTTTGATATCAATAGCAATTTATTTGAGAGTAATCAAGAAGGAAATATACATTCTGAATAAATGAATCCCCACCTAAATCGTTATTTCCACGCTCCGTTTTTAAATACATGTTTAAATACATTATGTTCCTAGATACCACTTTCTATGTAAATTTTCTTTGCGGGATATATTGATTGCTGAACTAACTTTCCAAAGCCAAATGTTTTTGCATTAGCTTTGTGTGGCATTCCATAATAGGTTTTCACGATTTTAAGGTGCACACATTGAAGGGTGTGGAAGTCATACATTCCTTACACTTGCGGGTCTTCTGTTTGTATCGGAAAACAAAGCCATGTTAGTGCACAAACATTTGCTCTTTACTTTGACCACTTATTAAATGTACTGTAAGGCCATTGATTATAATGCTAATTAGCATCTCTATATAAAGGAAACTGACAAGACCCAAGCCACATGTTATATCTTTATCCTGACTGTAAAACTAAAAGCTGATAACTGACGAGGAAGTAGCGTTTCGTTATATCTAACCTGTTTAACATGATCTGTACTCTATACAGTGAAGTCAATTAGAATAAAGAATATCTTCTGTGATGTTTTCTTGACTTATTAAATATACATATGCAATTCTTCATATTATTCATGGTATATTTAATTTCATGTTTGTGTTGGTATTGTCTTTGCGGTTTTTTGAGGTGGGGTTGTGGGGGGGGGGGCTAAGATATGAGGAAGATTAGCATACTGTTAAAAAATAAAAATATTCTGTTTTTCATTGTTTCTCATTGCTAGAAGTGTTGATCTATAGAGATGCATGTACACAACTAGAGAACCATTACGGATTAGTTCTACTAAAGTCTAATCTAGGTCTATAATATTAGACAATATTCTAAGTAAAATAAAAATCAAAACTAGAATGACAAGGAATGTCAATTAATTTAGTAGTTCTTGCAATTATTAATAAAATCTTAAACCAACCGCAAATAGGTTTAGTTCCACATATGAAATTCGCCATAAGTATATGTTTTGTCATGTCTGTATTAGTTTTCTGTCTACTGCGTCTGTCCAGATATGGGGAGATATGACGTAACGTGTTATCGCGCCTTTTTCGGTATACAGAGGGATTGACTTTGACCCAAAATCGCAGTCGTGTTGCAATCATATTACACAAATTGACAATTTTGTATACAGTCTCACGATATATCTGCGAGATAATTAGAAATATGTTAAACTGAGCCATTCTGTATAGACTGTGTTGCTAATATCGCGTTGAATATTACCACATAAAACACTTTACAATGGGTGATTACTGACCAGGAAGTCAGTGAACAGTGTATGTTAGATGATTCATTCGACTGCCTGCTCGTTTCAACTCCAAGAACGAGGCGTTATTCTATGTACTAATTAGATCATACAACAGGACATTATCTGGTATAAAATGGTACGTTAATAACCAGTTTTATATTCTGCCATTTTAAATTCACTTACTAATCAAAAGTTTACATAACGTAGTTTTACATTTAATGTCAAACAGTTGCATATCATGCTGATTAAATAACATATGGAACTAAGGTCGTGATCGATACAGACATTATCTAGTCACTCTGGATCGCACACTTTAATATTGCGAATTGGATATTACTTCGAAGGAAAGAAGAACGAATAATGCTACAGACGATACACGTTTCGTTTATTGCTGATAACACTAGTTCCAAAGAATTGGTATGATAGTTCAAAAGCATATCATACGTTACTTACAAACTAAAACTCAACGAACAAGTTTCCTTTCAATCAAATCCTACGCTGTACACAGGCCAAATCATTGGTAGCACAAAATGTCCAATGGGCATGTTGTCGCATTGTGTGATGCAGTACACGATATATACAGTTGATAATCTAACGTTACAAAATCACAACTAAACATTAAATTGTTTGGGCTAATCAGGTAATCGAAAGTTGACTGCTGCATAATTTCCCATCTTTACTGGGAATTAGAAGTGGTTTGATACAATTGTATCAATCTGGAAACCGGTTTATGTCCACATTCTATTGTGAACAATGGGGAGTCTCCTTTTACTTTGTTTATAAAACGTTAAACATATTATTGCATAAAGAGTCTATTCCATAATACAGGTTTACTGTCTCATCCAATCGCCCTTCACACACCGGCTCTCAGCTTAGCAAACACTTCATATGTACTTAGTGTTGTTCTTGTCTTGGGGTTTTCGAATTTTGAAGGTTATGATATATTATATAGTGCATAAGAAGAAACTGTTCGGGTACGTCGGCCATATTCTGATCGGCAAGACAATTTCCCCCAATTCATTTGGTGACACCAATCTAGAAATGGCCACAAAGGTGTTATTTGAAAACAAAGTATCCCAGAAAGCTGGATAAAAATGCTTTCCCGCGATCGAAGCCAATCAGTACAACAAATATTTCACAAATATGTTATGGTCTTATTTTAGACAAATTATTATAACCAATAAGCGATATGTAACATCTTATAATACAAAGAATATTAAAATGCAATGACTATTGGCACAGTGGACCGACTATATCATACTGTGTATATTCTATAGCTGTCATGTATTGATTTTCTTTACGCTGTATGATATAGACTCTAATTAATATGTATATTATGGTGGTATAAAGTGCAAGTATAACAAACCTGCTACTACCTTCATTATAAAGATTGTAAACAGCTGAGTATATTCAAATGATGAGTGGCGACGAAATTGTTGAGTCAAAAAGTATAATTAAGCTTTGTGTGGAATTTCCACAATTAAACTTACAACTTTCTGAAGAATGGAATCTCAAACATGTAAGATAGACCTTGAGATAGCTTTATCGTTTGCATGCGTCATACATGTTCATTAAAGAAGAACACACTATGCTGTTTGAATTGTACGAAGCCAAATAAGATCACAATTTTAAGTTGACGAATCTGAGGCTGACCCAATGGAAATACAGTTATTCTGAGAACAGTTATTTTGATAAAAAATATAGAGAATGATATCAATAATATAGTCCAAACGTGAGCCTGGTGCGATAATATTTAGGTGTAGTACATATGTGATTAAGCATTTGAAAGTATTGGATATAAACCCACAACGAGTGGTGAGTTGTGCGTTACTTGATACGTTACTATCAAGGTTTATGAGCAGCAGTTTCACCAAATGAAAGACTGAATAAACTTTGCACTGGATAACAGTTGTTATATGAAATGTCGGTGGATGCATCGTTGCCGAAACATAAATGTCATCATTTGATTTTGATGAATGTAATATCTTCAATATATTTAAAAAAAGCCAATGTGATTTATTAGCGGACCAAGTTAAGCACACAAATATTTTTTTCAGCTTTCATGTGAATAAGACGTTCCATAGCACTGGAACGTAACAAACGCGAAGTAATGTGGCAAAAATGTATATTTATACTACGCCGCATCAATAAAGCATACATACGTGAATTATCGAAACCAGTATATGCGCTGAATTTACAACTATTAATGCGAAATATGCATTAAATGAAACTTTAACCGCTTGATACCAAGCGATGCACATTCATCGATGCAATTACCACCTACTTTTATCATTGATGATAGTTAGTCACGTGCAATCACAAATCACGATAACAGTTCCCTATTTGCTGTAACGACTTGCAATTCCTTTCGTACAAATGCCCAACTGTAATATTTTTTACAGGTGAAGACGGTGTCATCAACCTGTAAAGGGTTCGCTGTATTAGTGTATAAATCAATTTCACATTGGCAAACACGTATCGGACTATACCAGATCCGTAGCACAACTCTTCCGCTACATATACATACTGAACAATATTTCCGCTGATTTCTTGAAGTGGTGATGGCTGGCTGCCAAATCAGATTTTTCAGTGAGTAATTTGCATCAAATCGCATTAGCTGGTTTTAATCCTTGTCGCGCGTGTGACTTTATTGTTCTAGACAGTAATAATAAGTTTCACAGCCACAAATCCGAGAAAATCTTTGCCAGTACTCACGTGTAAGAAATTTTCCATGCAATTGGACCAAGTACATAAATATGCTCTCATCTGCGACACTACATGACGATAAGGATAGTATTCACTCTTCATCATGTATGTGCTGGGAACATCGACTATGTTGAACGCGTATTCGTAGGTACGTAATCGTTATCAAACAAAACATCGAGTGATAAAACAACATGTCAGATTGTTGAAACTCATTAGGTGTTTGGACATCAACATTTGTTTTGGTATGCTAAAACATATTTATCACAGCGCTTTGTTTGTTTGGCCAACCATCCTCGAGCAGTATCATGAGTGACATTGGCTGCATTGGCTTACAGTTCCACGGCAGCTTCGGTCCTACAGTAACGACACGGACTGGTTTGTATTTGGATAATGCGCTGTGCATTGTGTGAATTGTTGATAAGCGTATACATTTGTAAATCTCCAGGTTGTTTACGTCTACTCCACCAAGTTCAGTCTTGGATTTCATTCATCATGTAATGACCCGTTCTGTGATTTGTTCTCTCTATATTGGATTACTTGCATGAGGTCATGAATGAGTTCCAGATCAGCACGTTGTTGTGTGAGGTTATTATTGGATGCTCTATAGATACGATGATGTCAGCAACTGACAGCATCATCGCAATTCATACATGTTATTGCATTCCTTTGGTTCGTTCCATGATTCGAGTCACATATCAAGGCTCGTAGAGCCTAAGCGATTAAATCATGGTGACTGTTCGGGCAATTATTATCGGTCTTGCTGGATCAGGAAAAACGCAAATGTTGCCGAATATGATTTAGGACGGCTAACTAGTATGGGTCGTACTTGAATCCTAAATCCCTCAATGATCAACTGTGTGATGAGGTTCTCAAAGTGTTGTAAAAGCAATGAGTAACAAATGAAATTTTTCTCCCGTTGACATCGTATATACCATTGATGATTTGGATGAGACACTGGTGGTATGCCCCGATGTGATACCTAGTACAAAATAAATTTCGCACAAATATGTTTACCTAGCCAGCCTAAAAACACGGTTGTAACTTATTTGATGCTTTAATATCCCAATGTGCCTAAAGGTATCCGTGGTAACTGTAAAATACCCATGATATATCGTGGCACTGACTCAACGTGACTTAGACATTTGAGTTGGTCTCGGT